>JAKWBI020000137.1:0-95384 GCA_022664585.2 Zalerion maritima | reverse complement strand
AATAGAAATAAAATAATACGTAAAATGCAGAAAAGAAAAAGCGAATGAAATAAAAAGAAATAAAATTATAAGCGAATGAAATAAAAAGATATAGAATTATAAGCGAATAAGATAAAACAAAATACCAACTTTTTTAATAATTAAATCGCATTAGCGATTTTCACGATATATGTAGCGGATACTACGTATTCCCACACCTTACTTCCTGCGTGGAAGTACCGGATATTTTTTAATATTTTGAATGATTAGGGGTAAAAAAATAAAAATTATAA
This sequence comes from Zalerion maritima, assembly GCA_022664585.2. Taxonomy (NCBI): domain Eukaryota; kingdom Fungi; phylum Ascomycota; class Sordariomycetes; order Lulworthiales; family Lulworthiaceae; genus Zalerion; species Zalerion maritima. The sequence continues at coordinate 95,112 of JAKWBI020000137.1, read as the reverse complement.
TAAAGTTTATAGGTTTACCTTATAAAAAGGTTAAAAAAGGTATAAAAGGCTAAAATAAATAAAATAATAATAAGTATATTATAATTAGTTTTTTTACAAGCTTATTTTTAAAAAGAAAAAAAGGAGTTAAATTCCTTTATTTTTGCGTCCCCTGGGGGGATTGCTTATATTATATTAAAAGATCCTTAGCGTTCTATCCTAGGAAGGTTTTCCGTACCAGTCCCGGGTAGGTCCCGGGTAGGTCGACGTTTCTTACACCCCCTATAAGTTTTAGTAATCCCTTACGGGCTTAATTATTTTAAAAAGCGAATACTTCGCTCGCTTACGCTTATTACATATTCCCAATTAATTATTTAAGCAGGTATGCCGAGTGCGGGTCTTTAATATAAATACAGCGGGGAGCATCTCCGGTATCCTTATAATATTTTTATTATAATTATTTTATAATAAAAAGCTATACGGGGAAGTTATTTTATAATATTATTATTAATTTTATTATATAAAATAAGTTTATAATTTATATATATTATATATATAAATATACCTATTATATATTTATTACGTAATAATATACTTGGTATGCCTATTATATGTTAGATACGCGATAATGTATCTGATACGTAGTGGCGTAGTTGATACGCAACAGTGGCGTATCTGACAGTATCCGACAGGAACCGTTTTTCACGTTGCCCCACTGTATCTTGGGAAGTAACTGTACACCACGAAACCTACCTACTCTAAGAACAGCAACATCAACAGCAAGCTATGGACGACCACGATGAGTACGACTTTGATACAGATCCCGAGCTTCTCAAAGCTCTTGTTTCATCCGAAGAAGCGCCGGTGGTACCTAGAGCATCAAACCCAGGCGTGCAAAAGATGAATCAACCAAGGCCGCAGACACTTAGCAAAGAAGGGTGCCCCTCAAGCTCGTCGGCCAAGATTGTCCAGCCGACGCCTCAGACCCTGCCGAACCGGTCTTCGGGGACGGCGATCCAGGTCTCACCAAGACAAAAGGGTAATCCCGTGTTGGTTTGTATCAAGAACCTTGCGTGGGAGTATAGCGACATTCCAGCCGACTACGTGCTGGGCCTAACGACGTGCGCCCTGTTTCTCAGCCTCAAGTACCACCGGCTACACCCAGAGTACATCTACACCCGCATCCAGAATCTCAAGGGGAAGTACTCGCTGCGCGTCGTCCTCACCATGGTTGACATTACGAACCACGAGGACTCGCTCAGGGAGCTCTCAAAGACGTCTCTCGTCAATGGTGTAACGCTCGTCCTGTGCTGGTCCGCCCAGGAAGCTGCTAGGTACCTCGAGCTGTACAAGAGCCTCGAGCACACCGGTCCCGCCGCCATCAGGGGGAGGCCCCCAACCACATACAGCGAGCACGTCGTCGAGTTTGTGACCGCCCCGAGGGGCATCAACAAAGTCGATGCTATCACCCTCGTGTCTGGCTTCGGCACCCTGCGCAACGCCGTTAACGCCGATCCGGACCACGTTGTCGGTATCCCAGGCTGGGGCCAGCGCAAGATACGCAAGTGGTCCGGCGCGGTAGAAGAACCATTTCGCCCCAGGAAGTCAACCAAACTCCCCATCACTTCCACTGCCGGCCCTCGGGCAGACACCGCTCCCACCGGCCGCGGAGATGGCTTAGGTTCGAGGGGCGCCCAGGGCAAGGAGGCCGCCGGCGCCTCCCGGCAAGAGGTGGACGACCAACTAAGTGATGGGGTCGCCGCTGCCCTGGCCCGTCTGAGGCGGGACCCATAATATCCCCACGGGGTATTTAGGCCGTCTCTTTAACCTCTCCGGATCAACGTTAAAATGCTAAAAATGAACCCACCACCACATTTCAGGGGTATATCTTGCCCGCCCGGATTTCTCGGGGCTATCAGGCACGTCCCTTAACACGACGGACGGTACTTTTCTAGACAGCCGGGGCGGATGGCACGGCGGATGTGACAGCTTCTACGAATATCATCGTCAAGATGCATCTATACCATCCGCACAACAGTGCGCCCTATAAGGAACGGTGGACGGCGGCGGCAGAGAGCAGCATACGATACCTCACAAGCAACCCCAGTCTGACCTTCCCCACAGCATACAATAGAAAAGAGCTGCGGTTTCAAAGCCAGCATCTAGCTTGCTTTGGCAGCTGTAATTTTGTTCTCAGCAAGTTGATACTCGACAGCCCCCAGTACGTCAACTTTGGGATTGCCCTCGTACACTCCGAGTCATGTCGAGCCACGTTGGTGCCGGCAACTATTACATAACACAACAAACCCTATAAAAACCATCATTTCTGCCACCTCGAGCATCAATACTTCAAGGAACATCAACATCACCATCGGAAGTATCTTTGTCTGCAGGCCACTATTCCTCTCTCTCAACGTATACCGGCACCGCCACCGGAATCGGCCCGGAGATGTTTGCTTGGCAAGTCGCCCGTCACCCACCACCTTCGACGTCGGCACTGCTATCCGAGACCGTCAGCAGCACGTCCTCCAATCACACCAGCATTGGTATTACTAGCAGCAGCAGCAGCAGCAGCAGCGGCAGCAGCAACCGAACGGCTGAACCCACAACATGGGTACCTCCCAACGGCGCCATAATCGGTGATGGCAACACTCCCCCTCCCCCGGCACAACAGGCAATTTTATAACTGCAATGGGGTTTGCATCGTGCTTTCTGACTACGTGTTGAGACTAAAAGTAATAAACAGCTACTACTATGCATACAGGGCGACTGGCGATACAATATATCAGGACTGGGTGTCGGAGGCATTTCTTACAATCAACGCTACGTGCTCGGTGGTGGCTTCTTTTGGTTTGCTGAGGTTCTCAAGTATCTGCTCTTCACATTTGCCGACGTATGTTATTTGTGCTCTTCCGGAACCCGCTCCCTAAATCCTCCCCGTGGTTTGTAAAACTGGCTCCGGTACTCTCACTCGTGATTTCTGACGATGTTTATTGCCTTAGGATCCTGAGGCCCAGGTTCAAGCGGGTCATCTCAGCAACAAATGGGGTTTCAACACTGAAGGGCATCTCATCAAAATACGCACCCCCACATAAGCCTAAGCCAGAGCCAGAGCTTCACTTGATATGTGGGGCTTTCTCTTCCCTAGATCTAGCATCATCTGCTCGAACAGTCTATTGGCCCACGAAAACCTCGAGTTTTGGGTTAGAAACTGGATTCTTTGCAAAATGTCCTAAAGGGAGTCTTGCGATGCATCGTGGCTGTTGACGGTCTCGTGTGTCAATTCCAATCCGTCAGTTGAGTGGAGAAGTTGGCGGAGACACTCGGCGATTTCGGCATCATCGTCCGTGTTCGTAATCTGAACTATGCACGCCGTGGGCCAAGCCATCCCAGGGCCAACATGAGGACCCCCCGACGCTGTTTCGTTATTATCATCATTATGTGATCAGCCAAGATCAGCCCCTTGATGAGTGGAAGAGATGGATGTAGGACGGTACATACGCACTAATAGCAGGTCCCCGCATATAATAGGGGTTGTCTTTACTCAGTATCGATGTCCGGGTGCTGAGATAGACGGGGTTTTCCGACTTTGGATAATCCCAGCAGCCGCGCCGTGGCTGTCACTACTTAAACCCTTCTGAAGTTGGGCGGCGACACATTGAAGAACAGACTATGGCCAAGCGACTGCACAACCCATCGAGCTCGTACGCGTACATCTCCCCGTATACAGGGAGCGCCACCCTACCGTACTCCTCGACGCCCATGCCGATCTCACGTGGAAAGGCGGGCCATCTCGCCGGCAAGCGTGTCATTGAAGGATTTCATCACGACCGAGCAGCGCTCATTGTAGCTGGCAAACCTCATATTAGCCGGTACAAGGAATCGGAGTGTGCACGAGTCATCCGAGGGCCGAGATGCACTCCTGCCCAAGAATTGGGTGTCGTTTGTTTGGCTATGGTAGTCGTGGGCCAATTGCAGCAAGGCGGCCAGAGAGTCAAGCTCATGCTTGCATTCAAACACGTCGGATCGAGGGTAGAAGAGCGTGACAGGTTCTCCGGGCGGCCGCTGCGGCTGATACTGCTGCTGTTGGCGCCGAGCAAGGACTTGTAGCTCTGGAGCTGGTTTGCGCTGTCCCTCAGCCACATGTCACTTATGTCGCCAGTTGTGACCATGACCAGGTCCTCGGGCTCGCCACCCTCAAACCTGCCCCCGTCGGCGAACGCTGTCCATGCAATGGCCGTGTAGAGCGTGTTGGGGAAGATGTCCCCGAAGAGCTAGAACAGATCCGGGCTATTCGGAGTCAACAGCTTCATCTCTTCTATCGCCGCCCCCACCTCGAGAACGACACCCTTGCGGCATTCTGGAACGGGACGCTAGAGAGTTAGGGACAGCCCTCCCTGTGATAATGGCTGATTCCTTCGGCTAGTGTACGCTTGGTAGGAGGGACAGCTCGGCTCCGGTCCAGCGGCCTGTACCAGCGAGCGAATAGTCGCTAGAAGCAGGCTGCTTACCATGGATGCGGCGAGTTTTGCCATGACTACACATGGATTGGATGATTTAAGAAGTTTGCGGTGGCGAGAGCAAGAAGATGGCGGCGAGGATGACCAGGACCAAGACTAGGGCAACAGGACAACAGGACAACAGGACAACAGGGGACAGCACCAGATCGATGGCATGGTTGTTATTAGGGCCGCCCCTTGCGAAACAGGATTAATGGGAGAAGGTTGAAGCTCGGGCCTTCAGACTGAGGCTCAGGCTGCATCACCACGCCATGGCTGGTGGGCATGATCTGCTTGGTTGGACGGCTGAAAGACGTAATTATTGCCATGTGATTAGTGGAAGGATTAGACTCGATTTACCCGTACATTGTAATATATATATATATATATATATATAAATTTTGTTTTTTTTTGTATGTGTGTGTATTTATATCCTATAATACATGTAATTGTACCATTATAATATGGTGATAAATTTCTAATACCAAGTCATTATGTACCTACCTACCTAAGGTAGGTAGGCTTAGGTGATCCGGGTTAACCATTTTTCGGGTAATATCATTTGGCGGATGGTCAAGTTCCGCCGGGGAAATGGGCTTTTTGTGCAACGCATTGACGCTAAAGACATAGATGTACTACTCCTATCGTAGCCTACGTACATAGTATAGCTGGGATATGCAAGATGAACATGACCCACCATCAGCAATTCTCATCGCTTGGCTTGTCACGCGCAAGCTTAGGTTCAGTCCACGTCCGCCATGAAACCCACACCAGGGGAAATGATGATTGCGAAGCGACCGAAGACGGGGCAACGCCAGCTGGCTGGCGTGCCACCCTCTACCTCGATTGACTTGTCCCCAGACAGAGGCAACCTCACCGCGTTTGCCGTGTCTATCATACTCATCCTCATGCTCCTAGTCGCCTTGACATCATTTCTATCTTTATTGGACGTCAACATCATGTTATCCAGACTGAATCCCGGTCGCATTGCCGGCCTTGTGTTTGGAAGCTCCGTCGTGGCAGCTCATCCTCCTCCTTCGCCTCCTCACGGCTCCTTGGCAGGCAGCGAACCTAGCGTCCTCGACTACGTCGACCCCTTGATCGGGACCCTAAATGGGGGTCACGTCTTCCCCGGGGCCACCCTGCCTTATGGCATGGCTAAGCCCGTTGCTGATATCGACAGTCGCGGCGAGAACGCGGCCGGCTACGTCTCGGACTATTCCCTCGTCCGGGGGTTTTCTCACATGCATGATTCCGGTAAGTAGATTTCTGATATCGATTTATTCTCGCCCCTGCTTCCAATCCCTTCATCGCGTTCTTTGACATTATACTGCGATGCTAATATACCGAATTTTTCCTTTTTTCCCCTTTCGTGTGTAACAGGAACCGGCGGAGTAAGTTACCCAATGATGAAGCCGGCAAGTGTTCATGGAAAGACAACTAACTAGACTTCTCTTAATTACTATCGTCCCAAATATAGTCTCCATCCCTGGGAAATTTCCCCATCTTTCTCCATCCTGGCTGTCCCGGTGACGATATCGAAAAGTGTGTTTATGCAGTGACCGAGAGGGCCGTCCGGAGGGTCAATGGAACGGCAAGCGCAAGCCCTGGCTACTTTTCCGTCCGACTCGTGAACGGCGTTTTGGCCGAGATGACGGCAACGCAGCACACGGCGCTGTACCGGTTTGGGGTGTCGCACAACGCCGAGATTAGACAGGGCGGCATGCGTATGGTAAACAGCCCCACCATGCTAGTAGACCTGGTCGACCTTGCCAGCAGCAGGAGCAGTGGCGACATCGAGGTGGACCCGGACACGGGAAGGATCATGGGGAACGGTACATACAACCCTTCCTTCGGTCTCGGCCACTACAAGGCCTACTTTTGCACTGACTTTAAGGGCGCCACCGTGCGCTCCACGGGCACCTTCATCGATGACAAGCCGGACGTGCTCAGGAAGAACCTAACGGGGGCCGGCTCGGGCTACTACAACCCCTCCGGGTCGGCAGGCGCATTCGTGCAGTTCTTCCAGCCCGACGACGCTATCACCGCGAGAGTGGGTCTTTCCTTTGTCTCATCGGCGCAGGCATGCAGAAACGGCGAGAGGGAAGCGCCCGAATTTGATTTCGACTCGGCCCACCGGCAGGCCAGGCAGGCGTGGGCTGATAAACTTTCGGCGGTTGAAGTGAATGCGGGCGGCGCTTCGGATGAGCTGCAGTCCACCTTTTGGTCCGGATTGTACAGGACAATGCTCTCGCCGCAAGATTATACGGGCGAAAATCCATTCTGGGACTCTGGGGAGCCTTATTACGACTCGTTTTACTGCATATGGGACTCATTCAGAGCGCAGCATCCCCTACTGACCATCGTAGACCCGGCCGAGCAAACGAGGATGGTGCGGTCGCTGGTGGACATATACCGGCACGAAGGCAAGCTCCCCGACTGCCGAATGGCCTTTTGCAAGGGTTTTACGCAGGGTGGATCCAACGCGGACGTTGTCCTTACCGACGCGCTTCTAAAGAACATCACGGCCGGCATCGACTGGGCGGTCGCGTACGAGGCGGTCGTTTCGGATGCCGAGGTGGAGCCGAGGGACTGGGGCGTCGAGGGTCGCGGAGGGCTCGAGAGCTGGCACAACCTGGGGTACATACCATACGCTGACGACGACAAGCTCGGCAGGGGAAGCAAGACGAGGACCGTGTCTAGGACGGTCGAGTATGCATACGACGACTTTTGCATCGCCGTCATGGCGCGCGTCCTCGGGCACGACGAGGACCACGACAAGTACCTAGTCCGGTCGGCAAACTGGAAGAACGTCTGGAAGGCGGACCAGAAAGACCTCTTCCGCAACCGTGACACTGGCCACGTCCACTCGACAAACTTCACGGGCTTTATGCAGCCGCGCCTGGCCAATGGCACGTGGAAGTACCAAAACACCCGCATGTGCTCCCCAATCTACGAGCAGCACGTCTGCTACCTCGATACCGCCTTCGACACGTACGAGGGAAGCCCCTGGCTCTACAGCTTCTTCGTGCCACAAGACATGAGGACCCTAATCGCCACCATGGGCGGGAGGGAATCCTTTGCCCAGAGGCTCAACTACTTCCACCAGTCGGGCATCATATACATGGGCAACGAGCAGTCATTTCTGCCCGTCTACCAGTTTCACTATGCCGGCCGACCCGCCCTGAGCTCGTTCTGGATCCACCAGTACATTCCCGACAAGTTCAACTCGTCTATCAACGGGATCCCAGGCAACGATGATTGCGCAATGGGCGCCTTCACCACGTTCGCATTCCTCGGCTTCTTCCCCGTCGCCGGCCAAGACGTATATCTCATCACGCCCCCACTCTTCGCACAAGTCTCCATCCGCACCCCTTCGGGCAACAAGGCCGTCATAAGAAATAGGAACCACGATCCTGAATACCGCAGGAGATACATCCAGTCGGCCACACTGGATGGGAAGCCATACGAGAGCAACTGGATAACCCACCGCTTCTTCCTCGAGGGGGGTATTCTCGAGTTTATCCTGGGAGATACTGAAGGGGACTGGGGGACATCCGAAGAGAGTGCCCCCCCGAGCAGCAGCGAGTACTTCCAACCCCATTATCTGGCTCGCGCTCCAGGGTAGTAGCAGTTGGTCGCGAAAAGTAGAATCGCCGGGGAATGTTAGGGGCGCAGGGGCATCGTTAGACAGCCTCGACAGGAGAAAGGGCGAGGGCGAGGGGAGGTAGACAAACCGAGGGATATCAAGCAATGCAATGAAAAAAAAAAAAAAAAAAAAAAAACCCTCCGTTTCACGCCGGCAGTGGACCGCCCATTTCATTTCCTCCGTGTATAGTGCAGCCGAGGCACTGGCAATCGTCTCCGCAAGGACACGACGCCGTGTCACCCCCACAGCCGCCGTCAGCAAAGGGGTAGGTAACAAAGAAGAAGTCGCTAGCCGAGAGGGCCTGCTCGTCGTTTGATGCTGTGTCGGACGGCGTTTGGGCAGCCGGGGGCGAGCCTCCTTCAACAGCACCAGCGCCCACACCAGCGGGAGGCGATGAGGGGACCGCAGGAGGAACCAGCATCGCCGAAGCGCCGTGCGCATGGTGAAGATTCGCAGCCGAACTCCCGAGCGATTCCCTTCCGTTTCCATACGGCTCAGCCGCGTTGGCAGGACGGCCATTCCCGTCAGACGCCATGATATCCCATGCCGAGCGAACGTACTTTTGGGTTGCCTCGTTGTAGGGATGGGCAGCGCACCCTATGCACTGGCATCCCTTCCCGCAGTTGCACTGGTGTGTCGTCCCTGCCGACCCTGGACCGGCCGAGAAATTCATATTGCTGCTGTCCTGGACAGGATCGGGTGCTCCGCCGTAGGAAGCTGCCAGTTGCACCCGAGGCATCGACTGTTGCTCCTGCTGGCCATCATAGCTGATGGCTGCCACTCCCTCTCTCCACTGGGATGGCTGTAGAGGGTGGAGATATGTGCCGTACATTGGGGGGTACGTGTAGATGGTGGGCTGGGCGGGAAATAGCTGGGGGTACATATCTAGGGCTGGAGGAAACTGAGCGATTGGAGCAACGGCTGCGGATCCTGACATGCGTTTCAGTCCGTAATTGCTCTCGCAATGGCTTCTACCGGCGCCGGTTCCATCACCATTATCCCCGCAGCAGCAGGTGCCCCCCACGATGCATTTCGACCCGACATCCATTTTATAGTCCGGTGACGAGTCCATTGTAACCATTGCTGTCGGCGTCTTGCTCGTTGGCGATGGTGTCACTGTGGCAAGATTAGTAGTACCGTTCGTAGCATTCGATTGACAAGAAGAGGCGGCACGGGAGCAGCAGCCACCTATGGTCTTCATGGTCGTCGTCGCCGTCGTCGTCGTCGATGGAGAGCAGGATGCGCACGAGGTCAAGGCCGGCGGCAGGACGGCAGCATTAGCAGTAGTGGTAGGGGCGGATGAGCCGTTTTGGCTTGGGTAAGAAGGCGAGTTGATCATGTAACATAATGCCGCTGGCTGGGCGGGCTGCGGGACGACAAAGGATGGCGTGGGAGCAACAGACATGTATGGAAATGGGGACTGCTGCTGCTGCTGCCGGATGGGGCCGTAGTGGGGCGTAGGGGGCAATATATTGATCTGGCTAGGATCCATCCTGTCAAGGATAGAAGGCTCCGCGACGAGCTTGCTGCTGCTGCTTCCGTTGTGGCTATTTCCCACGCTTGGCATGGTGGTGGCCGTGGTGGCAGTGGTGGTGGAAGATGAGGACGAAGATGAGTTAGAGGACGATGATGAGGTCGGTTTTTGGATCCGAAATGTCGAGCGGCTTGGAGACATTGGGGACGGGTCGACTGGGATAGTGGCGCCGGTACTAGCAACAGCGGAGGAGGAGGAAGACGAGGAGGACTTTGGGGTTGCGGAACCGCAAACGCATTTTTGCTTCCTCGGGATGGCAGCCGTGACACCTGCGCAGCCGCAGTTTCGATTCGGCGGATGGGGACACGAGCTCAGGGGTCGGCCGGGCTTGCGGACGGGTACCATCAGGCGTTCTTTTGCATGTGTACACTTTGTCGATCGGTGCCCGCGAATACAAGGCTCGCAGGCCATCTTTTGTCCGTTGATGAGGGGCATATCGTGCGTCTCGTCCTGTTGCCGCCGCTCGTGAGAAAGTAGCACTCGCACTCTGTAAGCGGAAAATGCAGGAATTGGTTTAGACGAAGATCCTGCTAAGATGTGTGTTGTGGTTGTTGGGGCCGTGGCCCTTGTGATACTGGTGGAGGATGGAATGACTTGGGGGAGGAAGGGCCATGGATGAATAGATTTGATTTAATCCATACGCAGCGCGCGGTTGTGGAGATGGGCGGGTAGTGAAGGAAGACAGCATGCCCCCCTAAAAACTGCCCATTTACATGCCTACCAAGTTCTTAGCTAGCGCCGGAGTACCTACGTGTGTGCCTACCTGCTCTGAAGACGGTGCTAAGGGTATGCGAGCAAGTTTTCATTGGCTAGCGCTGCTGGCGGAAACAACCGAGACTTTATCACCAACAACCATCATTTTGCGCTAGCTTGGCTATATCCATGCCAGAAGTGGGGGTTGCTCTGATGTAACTGATGTACGTCTATCCATCGTATAAATGCAGAATGCTAACCAGTACTTCGTTTGCACGTACGGTACATATATAGTACGGACACACAGCCCTACCCTCTAGAGCCTCAAAGCTGTTTCGAGTATTTACCCCGAGGAAAGAGCAGTCTAAGGCCCATGCTTGCGATCTCAAGGGCACCTAACTATTTCCATGTCCTCCTCAAGCGTTATTCCGACCGGCGGCAAACATATCAAGTGCCCGCATTCTCTTCCTTAGCCGCTGCCTATCGCCGGGGGACTGCTCAATCGCGACACCCGTCTCGTAGTCCTCATCCTCGTCCATAGATTCGCCGTCCACGTCACCGTCGCTCATCGGCTCTCCATCAATATCACCGTCGCTCATCGGCTCCCCATCCACATCGTAGTGCTCTCCCAGTTGCTGCTTCACAAAATGTTCTGCCTGCTCTCCCACACACGGACTCCTAGTCCCTCGCGGCAATTCAACCGGCGCAGATCCCTCGCCACTGCTAGTAGCAGCGGCGTCGACAACCTTCCACTTGTTCTTTCTCGGCTTGCTTTCGATGGAATCTTGCTCTGCCCTCGCGCTGACTGACTTTTCAAAACTTTTCACCAACAGTTCCTGCGTATCGGCAGGGAAGAGACACCAGCCCTCCCACATGCTGAGCACTAACCCAATGCTCCGTCTCCACTTCTCCATCCGTAGCCGTCCCCAGCCAAGCCTCTCGGGCATCATCCCTAACATCTCAAAAACACGCCGTCTCTTGAGTGCGCCTTCGAACAGTTGTCTGTACCGCCATGCGTGTCGAACGCCACTGGTGGACGAGGAAGACAGTGTGTCATTTGCGACATATAGTCCGACTAGACACGCCGCCCCCGCATCGTCTCCACCAGGCCTGTCGGTGCCAGCAGATGCAGCCGCCTCTTCTTCGGCGGGCTGCGGGGTGGATGTTCTGGTATCATTTGCCACCGTCGAAAGTGCAAACGGCTTCTCGATGTTCCACACTATCATATCCACTATCTCTTCTGCTCCGTGACTGGCATTTTGAATAGCAAAAGCTGTGATGCAAGCAATGTCTCCCTTTCGCAGCCGTGACATATTTGTTGGCAGCCGTGACAGTAAATGGGCTAATCTTGCGCGGCCGAGCGGGCCGAGAAACAGCGTTCCGTCCATGTCGGCATCCGGCTCCTCAAAGTTGATGTCGGCGTCATCTTCCGAGCTATAGTCTGGATCTAAGCACACTTCGGACACCGACGTAGCGTGTTGGAAAGGTAGAGTCTTATCTGGCGCTTTCCATGCGTGGCTGTCCTCAAACAGTGGAAGGTACCGTGCGCGACTCTGGGAGGCATCGAACCCCGTCACGATCTCCCAGAGATTCCACCTATACCAGGTGCCGCCTTGGCTGCGGGCATCCCAAAGCCAAGCCCACTTCTCATCCCGCTGGACCTCGGGACGTGACATCAGAAGGGCCTCGAACTCGGGCCCATGCTTCAGGACCGCTTCAAGAACGCGGTGGATCAGCCGAATCTGCTTGATATCACGGGGTGGCTGAACTGGGACATGCAAGATCTGGTTTCCTCGGCCGGGTACCGGGCCCGTGGGGTGGGAAAGATGCGACGGCGGTGGGGCATATCGACCCCTCTGGCTGCGATGGCGGTGGTGATGGGATGCCCCTCTCAGGGTTACTGATGCTGGTTTGGCACCAAAGGGGGCCGATACGCCACCGTTGCTGCCAATGTTCGAGCCGGCCCCCCCAGCCCCTGCGGCGGCCACAACGGATGAGGTTACGGAGGACGACAGATGGCGATGGAGGGAAAGGTAGTATCCATATCCTAGATAGCGATTTTGCAACGTGCTAACAGCGGAGTCGATATCGGTGGCGGGCGTGTCTTGAGACAAGGTGACAATTGCGACGGCAGATCTTCTTTCGATAGTTCTTGGCGGTTGAGCAGATAGAATCCGAACCCCATCAACGGATAGCAAATGATTGACAAGGGCCTTCACCCGAGCGATAGATGTTTCGGGCGGAAGGTTGGACAGCCTCAGGGTTGGTTTGGATATGGCCTTTTCCTGTGCCCGCATGGAAGTCGAGGGAGGGGCTGTAGGTTCCCACGTCCTGAACTGGTTCCCAGCCACTGGACTCCTGTGGCCTCTGTGTCGACCACCTTGGTACCAATTGCCGCTATCATTAGCTTTATCCTCCCCTTCTTCCCCATTGTGATTGTCGTCGTCGTCGTCACTACTAAGAAAGGCTTTGGATATGGGCCTCGAAATTGCGTTGTTAATCCTTGACCTCGGCGTGATCTTCGTCGACCTTGAGGTGGTGGAGGATTGTTGGTGGGGGACAAAGTGTCTTTTGGATGGACCGACCCCGCGAGATTTCGGTAAAGAGTCCTGCGACTGGAGGAATTCATGGTTAGGAGGGCCGTGGCCACTGCCGTTATCATTGTGGTGGCTGTTGTCGTCGTCCTGGAAGCTCTTCACAAAGTCATGATACACAGCAGCTGTTTCCTGGGCTTCCCGCTCACGTTTTGCCTGGGCTTCGGCCCTTTGTTTATCGAAGGCTGACTGCCTGGTCGGTTTCTGGAGTTTGGCTCGGACGTCTGGAAACTGGGATATCTCTTCCCCTTGCGGTTGGGGTTGAAGGGGCGGCATTGCTGTTAACTTACATGGAGAGGCTTCACGCTCGTGGTGTTTACGTGTACTGGCTGTCATTGCAGCATCAAGACGTACCAGTTAGTAGCAGCATATCGATAAGGTGGCGTCAGCGCGGTAGCAGCCTTGGTTTATGTAATACTGACAACAACTGTGTCAAATGCAGCGCTCCGATTATCGGGAACGGGAAATATAGACACGAATTCAACCATGGACACAATAATTAGGGACGAAATTATTCAGGCCTGCTCTTTACTTTCTTTCTTTTGCCTTCCCAATTCTATTGAATTGGATAGCGTGGCAGCAACCACCCGTCGACATCATTAGCGCCATCAATCTTCGTTTCGGGACACATAAGAATATATACATTAAATATATACATTAAGTATACGCCCATAGTACTCCGATTGCCACAAACGCATTAGGAAGAGAGAAAGAGAAAGAACATTTTCGACCATCTTTGTCACTTTTACTACTCTTGTCCCTTTATTATGTCATTGTGCCTGAGCCACGGGACTCTTTATGAAGAGAGTATAAACATACTCGCTTTGAAAGTATGGATATTTAACCCCAATCACTGATGCAATATACTACCAGCCTGCGCATGGATTCAACCCGCTCTGGGCATGACGAGAAGTTCTTGCCGCCCTCGTTCGTCCTGATCATAGGGCCTGGTGTCTTTGGCCTGTCAACAGCACGATCCATGGCCCGGAATCCCACCTTCTCGTCCGCTTCCATCACGCTCGTCGGCCGTTCCCCCGATGCTGGTGGTTTCCGTTTTCCCGACGCGGCCAGCGTCGACAAGTCCCGCATCATCCGCCCAGACTACAAAGATCTGCTATACGCCCGGCTAGCCGCCCAGGCTCAGGTCCATTGGAGAAGCAGGTCGTCGCCCTCGACCCTCGGCAGCGAGGGGCGGTACCACGAGACAGGACTCGTCCTCGTCGCCGACACAGAGTCTCCAAATATCAAGTACGTGCGGGAGAGCTTTGATAATGCAACCAGCCTCGCCGCCGCCGCTGGAAACCCAAGCACCGTGAGGGAACTCACCAACGGAGACGCAATCAGGAAGAGGACAGGCACCGGTGGTTCGTCGGGGAGCTGGGGTTACGTCAACGAGACGAGCGGCTGGGCAGATGCTGCCGCCTCCATGAAGTGGCTCTTTACGAAGGTTCGCGGCGAGACTCGCGTCAAGCCGGTGTGGGGCACCGTCTCCTCCCTCGTCACCACGGGCGACCGCGTCACATGCGCAGTCCTGAGCGACGGCCGCGAGTTCGATGCGGACCTCGTTGTTGTGGCGGCCAGCGCCTAGTCAGGGGGGCTTGTCAACATCGCCGGCCAAGTGGCCGCAACCGCCCAGGTCCTAGCCTACCTACCCACAACGCCGCAAGAGCAGGAGTCTCTCTCCACCATGCCAGTCCTCCTCGACATGTCTACTGGGTACTTTGTCATGCCCCCGTCTAATGATCTTCTCAAAGTGGCGCGTCACAGCTACGGCTACCAGAACCCGCCCCAGTGCCAGCTCCGTTGCCGTCGAAAGCGCCCAATTGCACCACATCCACTCCTCTCGGTACCGAGGCCGAAGCCGATGTGAGCCCGTTTCGCACCGTGTCACGACCCCAAACGGCGCTTAACGACCCTAGACCTCCATTCCTCCCCAGGACGCCTACGACCTCCATGCCGCGCTCGGCCAGATGATACCACTCAATAATCTCTATTCGAGACCCTTTGCCAAGACTCGACTGTGCTAGTACGCCGACGGGTGACTTTCTGGTCGATTATCACCCTAACTGGAAGGGCCTCTTCGTCGCCACGGGTGATAGCGGCCATGCCTTCAAGTTCCTTCCCATCCTCGGTGACAAGGTCGTTGAGTGTATCCTGGGTTCTGGGCCGCTAGACATGCGCCAGCAGTGGAGCTGGGCCGCCAACCAAAGTCACAGTGTTGGCCATAGCGTTACCACAGAAGACGGCAGTATGGCTGGAACTCCTGGTATATTGTTGACCGATGTCTGGGTAAGGTGCCAGTTGGAATAGGATTGGCTATTTTACCCTATTATTGGATGCATGACGAGACAAGTCACTGATTGGTGCCTGGGGGGGTGGCAGATGTAGACGAGCTCATGATGGCATCCCTATTTCTATTTTTACGCTTCTGACTTCGCGCCCGTTCAAGTAATGGCATGCCTTTCATCGCCACCAAGCACCTTAACCCGTCTCGTGTTTTACTATGCAGTGTCAAGCTAGATTGACTAGCTAGATAACGTTGATGGATGGACCAACCTCTTTAATCTTCTAGAGCTCCCGTGGGCCCTCTAGGGAGCCGCCAACAAGTACTATCTAGAAGATGCCCTAAATCAACCCAGTCCGTCCCCATCTTAAGCTCTACCCTTCACTCGCATTCAACAGCCATCTCCAGTTAGCCGCCCAAGCGTGCTCCTCCTTATGCTTCGTTCCGTAAATATTAGGGAGACACTCTTTCGACCCGCGTCCATGTCGCCATCCTTATCCCAGGACTGGTGTGTCTATGTGGGTTCTTTAGGTCTCGGGTGTGCGTATGTATGTAAGAGAAAAAGAGAAAATGTTCTTTTTTGTTTTCCTTGCCGTGCGGAGAACGTAGTGTTTTAATTCCCAGCTGAAACAGTCACAGCATGCCCATGGTCCCCTCCAAGTAACGCCGATGCGATGCAATAATGGTAAGAATGAGGAAGGGGAAGAAAAAACAGAGACGTCATAATACAATAGTGTGACTACGTGTCATTCGACTTCAATTTATGCGACGGGTTGCTGGGGTATCGATATGTTTGGCCGTCGCGTGAAAATATCGGTCTTATCGAATGGTCTGTGGTCGCATGCTCGTGGATATTGATGGTACAAACGGAGGCGAGAGGCTAGTAGGTATATCGCCGTAAAGTAATGCAACAAAACATGGCAAGTCAGATGGGTTGGAGCGGACACAGCTTGCCAGGCCCTTGGTCAGACCTTGCGAAAATCTTGATGTAGGTTAGCGGGTGTGCTCATGTCTCTTAGGTAACGATGGATGGACAATCCAAATCAAATTCAAACCAGGCGACCAGCTGAGTTGGAACTCTTGTCTCGGGGAATAAACAGTCATGTACATACCTTGAAGGACTGGATAAATCATTTCAAACGCCTGGTAGATCTCCTCACGTACCTTGGCGCCGGTGAGAACAATCTTTCCACTGACGAAAATGAGCAGCACGATCTTAGGCTTGATCATGCGGTAAATAAGACCAGGAAACAACTCCGGCTCATAAGAGCTGAAGTTGTGATGGCGTGAGGCAAGACCCTCAAGCCGGATGGGGAACTTAATGTCACACGACCCAACAATGTTCTGAATCTTGAAGTCGGTAAACTTGGCATGGAAGCCGAGCTTCTGGATAATGCGGGCATACTTGCGGGATGCGAGCTTGGAGTCATCCTCCGACTTGGCGCCAGTCACGACCATCTTGCCAGACGCGAAAATTAGTGCAGTGGTCTTGGGTTCTCGGATGCGCATGATGACGGCGGCAAAACGCTACGAAAAATTGTCAGGCCTGGGCAGCAGCTGAGAAGTTTTGATGGTTGTGGGTGAACTCACCTTCGGGTTATACTCGGCATTCCTCGCATGAAGGGCAATCGTCTTGAGGTCCAGGCGACAATCGAGATTGACCGTGGCAACGATGTTTCTTCTTGTGTGAGCCCAATGAGCGCAAATAGAAAGGATATACAAAACAAGAGGTGTGCGCCACCAGCCACCCTCATTGCCACCAGTACAACCACAGGCACGACAAGTCGGCAATCCCTGCGAGGTACAGAGAGTATAAAAGACTTACTGTAGTGTGGGGGTAAGGCCACTGCCACCCTGCTGGGCCCCGGGAGTCGCAGCAGGAGTTGCAGGAGTTGCAGGAGTCACTCCATTTGCAGGCTGGACCTGCAAGCCATTTTGTTGCTGAAAGCCATTCGGAACTGCATGGTGCTGCTGTGGCTGCTGCTGCTGCTGGAGATGGAGGGGCTGCTGCGGCTGGCCATTAATGTGGGCGTTTCCGTTCGGAACCAGCTCGTTCGCACCAGTTGGGAAGGAGAGGCTGCCGGGGGCGGTAAAAGCCTTGGCTTGGGCGGCGTTGGCAGGGTGGGTCTGTATAGCCTCCATGGTGCGATGATGGGAGGATCAAAGTAGACGCTTCTCGGCTGACGTCTCTGTCGATGGAGGAGAGCGAAGCAGACCTAATGGAGGATGTTGATATTAATTAACCGGAATAAAAACGGTGGCGGTCCGCGACATGTCGCAGGCAGTAGACGGGGAAGCTAGGTCCGGCAGGAGAAGGAAGAGACAAAAAGAGCCGTGACGGAGACTTGGCGATAGTTTTTTATGGAAAATTTGGTGTGGGTGAGGAGGGGGTGAGGTTAAATACTGTAGTATTTACAAAGGTCGAGTCAAGTGCCGTCTGTAATCTGTGTGAAGGAGGCAATGTGTGCGTGACGTGAGTTGATAATAATGAGGGGAGGTTGCTATGATGGTGATGGTGATGGTGGCGACGCCGACGGCACTAAGGCAAGGTGAAGGAGACCAGGGCTACCCAGCAGGTTGCAACTTACCAAGAATGTGGGAGATGAACAAATAAATGTCTCCCCAACAGATGTGATGCGGTCCTCAACGTGTTCACTCCTTGCGATGCAGGAGAGTGAGCGTTATTGCTAGATGGATAGAGCGAGAGCAAGAGAGCGATGAGAAGTGGAAGAGGGTGAGCAAAGGGGGGAACCCGCACGGTGCGGCGGTCCGTTCCAAATGGCTGTGACGACTTAGGATCCGTCGCTCCTTCTTCTTATCTTCACTTTCCGTTCGATGCTGCTGCCACCTCCAGAATAAGACTCGCACCTCCCTACTCCACACACACGATACACTGCAACAATGAAAATAGGAAAGAACACCGCTGGTACGAGGAGAGAAACTTAGACCTCTTCCTGTTTCCCTTTTTATTGTCTCCCCACAAACACCTTGTTTTTCAAAGGAGTGGTGGCAGCACGGTGTCGAAGCTATTTCTGCTCACTTGCGGGAGGCGGTGCGACACAAACCGAGAGCCGACGGCCTAGCTATGGGAAGAGCGAGACTCACACACCAACCAGGCTTGGGCGAAGGGAATGGATGGTGCTTCTTGTGTTTGTTTTGCTCCTCTTTCTCTCCTCTCCTTAATGAGGCTAGATTCTGATGATCTCGGAGGCAAAATGGCGGGTGACTTGGACAACAGTCCCCTTGGTCGCGATCCGATAATGTAATAATCGCGCGAACCTATTACGAATTACTAACGAGGGTGGAACAGGAGACGATAAATATTAAGTCGAGTGGGAAATCAAGAAAAATATAGACAACAACAAGGCTTGTGCAGGGCAGATGTGGTGCCCGAATAACTGGGCAAATAAGCACTCACGCTTTGATAGGCGTGGGCGTAGGTGCATGCAGAAGGCAACGCCGTGGGTCAACAACTTTCTTCAGGCCTCTCCGCCTGCTCGCAGCGACTCCCAAAAACCAGTCGGTGCCGGCAGGTAGATACAGATGAACCGATTTTAGATGCACTATTCTGTCGTCCTAAGAGGATAGAGAAGAACGTAGGGGCTAATCCGGGGTGGGGGTGAGTCGCCGACCGGGTAAGGTGATAAAGAAGAAACGAGGAAGAATGTGGGGTGAGGGAGACGGATAAATACGTCGGTCGGGCCGAAATTGGAGGATAGTTCGGGAAAAACGTAAGGCCGGCCAGGCATTCGCGCGAGAAGCTCGAAACAAGAGGGTTGGAGGGACCGCTGCGCTTTTATAATTTTTCTGACAAGTGGCTCGGCCATTCCAGGCAGCAAGGTTTGTCAGGGTTGTGCAACCCCTTAATCACCCAATACGGAAAGGTCTGGGGCGGTTGTGTCCTTTGACTCTTCACTCCCTGCTCCCAGCCACACGTGCACAGTGCATAATAACAGTGCTCTCTCTCTCTTCCTCATACACACACATACACACAGTGTGCATAAACTGGCACTGGCAAATCACTATACACATTGGAACTAGGGCTAGCACACTGCTACATACTAGCAGAAAAGGCTCTAATATGACAATATATAGACGTGTGTAAATACGGACGCATGTTAGCTCTACATTCAAGGGGAAATTATTTTTACTACACAGTGCTTAACCTAAAACTATGCATTGACTGGCCCCTGCTGCGTTTAGCTGGCGCAATGGCCACCTACCTCATCCATCCATCACCTATGCCGCCCCGCGTCATTGGACAGGGGGCAAAAGGGTCAAATTCTTGCCTTCCAGCTGGGCTCAAATATGCTCCAGCGAGCTGGTATGTACGGATCTGCCATTTCGCTCAACCCGCCCATATTTGCCGGTTTTGTCCTAGCGCGGACTGAGAGTGGCGAGGCGACCAATGATAAAGATTCTTGGAATTATGCAACCCATAGTTTTATCAAGTACACCCAAGTAACATCAAACACCGAGCCTAGTGGTATCAATCAAACACCAATACACCTGCGGTGCTTCTCAGAGCACCGGGCCGCCGTGTATCGACGTGAGGACAACGAGTGTGCCACACATCGACCGTTGCGGCGCCCACTAGTCTAGGGGTATAACGTCGCAAGTCAGCGTGTTGAAATTTACCTAGAACGAGCAACAGAACCAACCGCACACTAATAAGCAGTGTAAACTGCTTGCGACGGCCCTTTTACAAGTGCACTATTCACAGATAAGTTCAGTGTTTATGGAATATAGATTATATTTGGTGTATCATGTGCCAGGGGCAATGGCTGCCAACGCCAGTGTAACTAACATCTACCACCTACCATCTTCCTATCCCTCTATGCTACAGCTATGCAAAAATCAGGTCATGTAGTACTTGGGTCCTTCACCGCCTTGGGGTACAGCCCAGTTAATGTCTTGATCCGGGGCTTTAATATCGCATGTCTTGCAGTGAATACAACTGTAGGTCGAGTTCGACGCATGTTAGACGCGTATGGCACTTCGGGCCAGGGGCAAGCGGGAGGAGAAGGACGGAATGTTCGGGATGATGAACGGGGAAGGCCACTTACTTTTGAGCATTGATTTGGAAGCGAACCCCAAGCGGCTTCGATTCGTCTTCGACATACTCATACACCCCAGCAGGACAAAAGCGTGACTCCAAGCCCCGGAATTTTGGCCACGCCTTGACTGCGTGCGCGTCCCAGTCGGCAACCTGCAAGTGGACCGGCTGATCCTCCTCGTGGTTGGTGCCGGTGCGGGAGACGCTGGTCAGAATGTCGAACGTGAGCGTGCCATCCGGCTTTTCATATTCGATCTTGCGGTGCTTGTCGGCGGACTCGGTGGACGAATGGTCGGGCAGCTTGTGCTTGAAGGTCCAGGGCGTTCTGCCCTTGAGGAAATACGCGTCGATACCCGAGTAAAGTATGCCGCCAACCAGCCCGAGCGGCGAGTGGAATGAAGGGCGCATATTGCGGACTTCCTTAAGCTCAGACCAAATCCACGAGTTCCTCAGGCCTTCCTCGTAGTCGTACAGGAAGACGGAGCCGTCGCGACCGTCGCGGAGTGCGTTCCAAGATGCATCGGCCGCCAGCATGCCTGACTTCATGGCGTTGTGAGTGCCCTTGATCTTGGGCACATTGACAAAGCCAGCAGAGTCGCCGATTATGGCGCCGCCGGGGAAGGCGACCCTGGGGATGGACTGGAAGCCGCCCTCAACGAGCGTCTTCGCGCCGTAGGATATGCAACGGCCACCCTCCAGAGTCTCACGGAACGAGGGGTGCTGCTTGAGTTTCTGGAACTCAAGGTAGGGACTCAGCCAGGGGTTGGGATAGTCGAGGGCGGTGACGAGTCCGATGCTGACGAGGTTCTGCCCAAAGTGGTACATCCAGGCGCCGCCGTAAGTGTCCCATGGCAGCGGGTATCCCATCGCGTGTACCACCTGGCCGCGCTCGAACTTGCTAGGTGCAACCTCCCACACCTCCTTAACCCCGAGGCCGTACGTCTGGTGCTGACAGTCGCGCCTGAGGTCGTACTTTTTGATGACCTGCTTCGTGAGACTGCCGTGACATCCCTCGGCGAAGAGGGTGACACGGGCGTGAAACTCCATTCCGCGCTCAAATGACTCCCTAGGCTTCCCGTCGCGGCTGAGTCCCAGGTCGTTCGTCGCCACACCCAGCACAGAGCCGTCCGGCTTATACAGCACTTCTGAGGCCGAGAAGCCGGGGTACAACTCGACGCCGAGCTCCTCGGCACGGTCACCCAGCCACTTTGTGAACTGGTTTAGACTGACAATGTAGTTACCCCCGTTATGCATCTGGGGCGGAGCGGGGATGGGCCATGCCTTCGACTTTGTGAGGAAGCGCATCTTCTCCGACCCGGCTGGAGTCGCATGCTCAAACCGCTGCTCGTTACCCTCGTCGAGCCAGTCCGGGAAAAGCTCCTCAACTGCCGCCGGCTCAATGACGGCCCCTGATAGAATGTGGGCCCCGATCTCGCCCGCCTTCTCCAGGAGAACCACGCGGAAGTTTTCTTGTCCAGCTTCTATTGCAAGCTGCTTGAGTCGGATAGCGGCGCTGAGTCCCGCCGGACCTACCGAGGAGTGTTTCTCCGTTAGCACTTCACCCGTCCAACATCTACAAGACCATACATGTCCCATTGCGCCATCCTCCTTTCTTGCGTCCTACCTACCTCCCCCAACGATGCATACGTCCGGCTCGTCGTTCTCGCGATCCATTGACCTCGGGTCATTGTTGCCGGGCGATCTCCGGCGAATATGTGAGTCAAATGTCCGAATCTGGCAGAGTGGCCCGCCATATTTCAGATCTTGGTGGTAGAGAGGAGTACGGCGACTTCCGTAATCGTGTGGCGAATGGTGGTGCCTGAGAACTTTGTCATGAGTCGGCGGAATGGGTCGCCGCGCGAGCGACTGCGGCACTTGACGCACGGAGAGTCTTGTTAGTCTCATTGCGAGTGAGATATGCCCAGAAAAGCCTGGAATACAGATTGTTCATGTTGGCAGCCATATAAATAGGAATGAGTTGAAAACGGTTATAAGGTAAGTACCTGGCGGTCCGTAACGATAAGATAGATACACCCTAATCGATGGATATATTCTTATGAGATTTGCGCCATCTTAGGTGCCATTGGGCTGCGGCTCCCCCACACATTTCGGATATAACAGGCCTCCCAGTCTTCCGGTGCATGACAAGCAGACCGATCATAACCGAGGGATCTATTGTCAGATACGCCACTGCGTGTTTAATACGCCACTAATGCGGATCAACTTCGCCGCTGCGTACTAAATACGCTATCGCGTATTAAATGCGTCATGACATATTAGATACGTTATCGCATATCTAATACGTAATAGGGGTATGTATATATATATAAGTTATAAACGTTTATGGTATAATAAGGGTATAAGGAACGTCGACCTACCCGGGACCTACCCGGGACTGGTACGGAAAACCTTCCTGGGATAAAACGCTAAGGATCTTTTAAGGTAATATAAGCGATCCCTCCAGGGAACGTAAAAATAAAGGAACTTGGATTCTTTTTTTTTTAAAATAAGCTTTTAAAAAAATTAAGTATAATATACTTATTATTATTATATTTATTTTAGCCTTTTATACATTACCTAATCTTCCTATAGGATAAACCTATAAACCTTATTATAATTCATATTTTTCCCCTTCATTATTTAAAATACTAAAAGTAAAAAATAAACGATCGAATTTTTATAATGAAAATAAAAACAAATTTATATATTAATCCTAATAAAATGCCCCCGCTCCGTTATTATATAATTATTGAATTCTAAATAATAATAATAATAATAAACAAATACCTCGAAAAAAGGGAGATTTTAATTTTTATCCTTTTAAATAATAATATATCAAGCGTATTATTTAATTCGAATATATTCGAAATTTGAAGTATTATTAATAAGCCTTAAAGGCGGAATTGGTTAAACTTGGAAAAGATTTATTACGGTCGAAATATTATTAAAAATGAAGGGATTTATTATTAAATACTAAAGAACCTAATATTTAAATTATTAATATTATAACCCTTTTAATTATTACCACCTTTAATTGATATAATATTTAAAAAATAATTCAAGGATTATAAGAAAAATCTTTTTATATTTAATTATATGGCGCCCGATTTATAATAATATTGGTAAATGTTCCTAAACGCAGTTAAAGGTAAAACGTTAAGGGAATAAAGCCAAAATAATTAAATAGTATTCGGTATTTAAATTAAAACCTAACTTAAAAATGCATAAAATAAGGATTATACCCTTTAATAATTATTGGAAAACGTATATTAAAGGGAAGCTTAATCCTTATAGGAATTCCACCATTACCTTATATTCCTAAAAAACCAATTTAGTAATATGAATAAGGAAATAAAGGTTTAAATATTTTATACCAAATTAATATTAACCCGTATTAATAATATTAATATATATAATAACCCTAAACTGATTATCTAAATCGGTATAATTAATTTACCGAAATAATATATAACGGATATTATATATTAAGATTAAAAGGAGCGAAAACTTAAGCAATAAAGGGCGAGGTATTAATAAAATCCTAGTAAAATTTAAAGGGAAAGTATTTTTAAAGAAAAAAAAAGGAAATTAAACCGGGTTTATATTATTATATTATAATAAAGAGGGTATTAATCAAAGAAAAATAAAAGAAAATCCCGCCTAATTATAAAACCGGTAAAGCATTTAAATATTTCTAATATAATTTAAAGTACTAACTTTTTCCCGGCTATACCTAAACCCCGGGATAAGTATAAACCGCGGTAAAAAAACCGGACGGCCGGCCAGGGAAAGGGCGAAAAAAAGGAAATAATTTTAAGGCGGAATAGTCGGGAAATAAAAAAATAATATAAGTACCTTTATTCCTGCGTCGCGTTTCACTTGTATAAAGGTATTATTGTATTTATTTATTTCCGCTATTTTTATCCCCCCAACATTTAAATCCGCAGCCTTTATTTTAATTAATTTAAATATAAGCGCGGAAATTAATATTATTAATTTATTATTTATAATAAAATATAAATTGAAAAAGGCATCGATGGTTTTATTATAATTAAATATACTTAATAAAACGGAAATAATACCCTAAGGTATATTCAAGGTTCCATTTTATATAATAAATAATCGGGGAAATTCCCGCACTTTTATTACTCCGTATATTACGGTAAAAAATAAGAATAATAATGCCCTTATATTATTATTAGTAATGGTAATAATAGGGGGAAAAATCGCCCTAAATCCGCTAATAAAATACTGGTTTTTTACCATTAACCTTATATATATTTTTATTTTATCCGGTTCTAAATTTATAAAACTTTATAAAAATAAGGCCTATAAATTTTCCCTTATATAAACGCCCCCCGAGTTTTCTTTAAGGAAAAAAAGGAAAATAATAATACGGTGCACCATTAAAAAATCCCAAACGAACCTTAAGCGTCTTAAAATATATTCGAAAACCCCGTAGGTAATACCCTTTTATTATATAATAATACGGATTATAGTATTCCCTTTCCTTCCCAAGTCCACACCTCCCTATAGGCTTATTTATTCACTTTTTAAAAAGAAATTGGCAGCCCTACGAGCTTATTTAAACAAATGCCTAACCAAAGAATTTATACGTTTATTATTATCCCTATTAAAAACCCCGATTTTATGTATTCCCAAATTAAATAAAAGTTTAAGGTTTTATATAAATTATAAAGGTCTTAATAAAATAACGGTAGAGAATTATTACCCGCTCCCTTTAGTAACGGAAATTCTGGACCGAATTAATAAAGTATAATTTTTCATTAAAATTAATATTAAAAATATATATTATTAAATTTATATAAAGGAGGGAAAAAAGTGGAAAATAGCGTTCCGCTCTTAATACGGCTATTATAAGTACCTGGTTATACCATTTGGCCTTACCAATACCCCTGCCACCTTTTAAAATTATATTTATAATACCCTAAAAGGGTTAATTAATAATTTTTATATTATTTATTTAAATAATATTTTAATTTTCTCCTTTAATTATAATATATATACCCAATATATTTAAACCGTTTTAAAACGGCTACGTATTATATAATTATACATAAAGCCGTCGAAATCTTTTTTTTATATAAAAAAATTAAATTTTTAGGCTTTATTTTATTATTATAAGGGATTTTTATAAGGAACGTCAACATACCCGGGACCTACCCGGGACTGGTACGGAAGACCTTCCTGGGATGGAACGCTAAGGATCTTTTAACGTAATATAAGCGATCCCCCCAGGGGACGCAAAAATAAAGGAACTCGGCTCCTTTTCTTTTTTTTAAAAATAAGCTTTTAAAAAGACTGGCTATAATATACTTATTACCATCCCATTTATTTTAACCTTTTATACTTTGCCTAACCTTCCCATAGGGAAAACCTATAAACCTTATTATAATTCTTATTTTTGTTCCTTTAATTATCCAAAATATTAAAAATAAGAAACGGATAATCGAATCCTTATAATAAAAATAAAAACGAACTCGCGTATTAATTTTAATAAAACGCCCCCGCTCCGTTATTATATAGCCATTTTATTTTAAATAATAATAATCAAAAGGAAATACCTCGAAAAAAGGGAAATTATAATCTTTATACTTTTAAACAGTACCACGTTAAGCGTATTATTTAATTTAAATATATTTAAAATTTAAAGTATAAATAACATGCCCTGGAAGCGGAACTGGTTAAATTTGGAAAAAATTAATTATAGGCGAAATATTATCGAAAATAAAGCGATTTATTATTAAATAATAAAAAACCTGATATTAAGATTATTAATATTATTACCCTTTTAATTATTACCACTTTCCGTTAATATAATATTTAAAAAATAAACCTTTAATACGTTTTTAATAAAAATTATAAAAAATATTATAAGGATTATAAGAAAATCCTCCTTATACTTAATTATATAGCGCCGGATTTATATTAATATTGGTAAATATTTTTAAATACTTTTAAAAATAAAACGTTAAAGGAATAAAACTGTAAGGAACGTCGACCTACCCGGGACCTACCCGGGACTGGTACGGAAGACCTTCCTGGGATGGAACGCTAAGGATTCCTTAGCGTAATATAAGCGATCCCCCCAGGGGACGTAAAAATAAAGGAACTCGGCTCCTTTTCTTTTTTTTAAAAATAAGTTTTTAAAAAGACTGGTTATAATATACTTATTACCATCCCATTTATTTTAACCTTTTATACCTTACCTGACCTTTTTATAAGGTAAACCTATAAACCTTATTATAATTTTTATTTTTCTCCCCCTGGTTACCTAAAATATTAAAAGTAAGAAACGGACGATCGAATCCTTATAATAAAAACGAAAACGAACTCGCGTATTAACCCTAATAAAACGCCCCCGCTTTATTATCGTATAACCATTTTATCCTAAATGACGATAATAAAAAGGAAATATTTCGAGAAAAGGGAGATCCTAATCTTTATACTTTCGAATAATACCACGTTAAGCGTATTGCCTAATTTAAACGTATTTAAAACTTAAAGCGTAAATAATAAGCCCTGGAAGCGGAACTGGCTGAACTCGGAAAAAACCAACCACGGGCGAAATATTGTTAAAAATAAAGCGATTTATTATCGAATAATAAAGGACCCAATATTAAAATTATTAATATTATTACCTTTTTAATTACTGCCACCTTTTATTAATATAATATTTAAAAAATAAACCTTTAACGCGTTTTCGATAAAGGTCGTAAAAAATATTATAAGAATTATAAGAAAATCCTCCTTACGCTTAATTATATGGCGCCGGATTTACGCTAACGCTGGTAAATATTCCTAAACGCCCTTAAAAGTGAAATGCTAAGGGAACGAAACCAAAGCGATTAAACGGCGTTCCGTATTTGGATTAAAACTTAGCTTAAGGACGCATAAAATAAGGATTATACCCTTTAACGATTACTGGAAAATACGCGTTAAAGGGAAGCCCAGTCCCTATGGGAATTTCACCATTATCTTTTATCCCTGGAAAATTAATTTAAAAATATTAATAAAGAAATAAAGGCTCGAATGTTTTACGTTAAATTAATACCAGCCCTTATTAATAGTATTAATATATATGGTAATCCCAGACTTATTATACGAATTAGTATGGTTAATTTGGCCTAAATATTATATAACCGATTTTATATACCAAGATTAAAGGGAGCGAGAATCCAGGGAAAAAAGGGCGAGGTATTAATAAAACCCCAGTAAAATTTAAAGGGAAAGTACTCCCGAAAAAAGGGGGAAATTAAACCGGGTTTATACCATTATATTATAATAAAAAGGGCATTAATTAAAAAAAAAAAGAAAAAAAAAACCCGCCTAATTATAAAACCGGTAAATTATTTAAATATTTTCGATATAATTTAAAATACCACCTTTTTCCCGGCTGCACCTAAACCCCGGGATAAGTACGAGCCGTTATAAAGAAAGGGACGGCCGGCCAGGCAAAGGGTAAAAGAAAAGGAAGCGATTCTAAGGCGGAATAATCGGGAAATAAGGAAATGGCGTAAGTACTTTTACTTTTGTATTGCTTTTTACTTTTATAAAGGTATTATTTCGTTTTTTTATTTCCGCTACTTTTATCCCCCCAATTTTTAAATCCGCAGCCTTTATTTTAATTAATTTAAATATAGGCGCGGAAATTAATATTATTAATTTATTATTTATAATAAGATATAAATTTAAAAAGGTATCGATAGTTTCGCCATAATTAAGTATGCTTAACGGAACGGAAGTAATACCCTAAGGTATATTTGAGGTTTTATTTTATATGGTAAATAATCGGGGAAATTTCCGCACTTTTATTGCTCCGTATATTACGGTGGAAAATAAAAATAATAGCTCTTTTATATTATTATTAATGGCGGTAATAATACGGGAAAAAATCGCCCTTAATCCGCCAATAAAATACTGGTTTTTTACCATCGACCTTATATGCATTTTTATTTTATCCGCTTATAAGTTTATAAAAGTTTATAAAAATAAGGCCTATATATTTTCCCTTATATAAACGCCACCCGAGTTATTTTTTAAGGAGGAAAAGGAAGGTAATAATACGGTGCACCCTTAAAGAATTTTAAGCGAATTCCAGGCGTTTTAAAATATGTTCGAAGACCCCGTAGGTGGTGCCCTTCCATTATATAATAATACGGATTATATTATCCCTTTTTTTCCCGAGTTTATACCTCCTTATGGGCCTATTTACCCATTTTCCCAAAAGGAATTGGCAGCCTTATAAGCCTATTTGGACAAATACCTAGCCAAAAAACTTATACGTTTATTATTATTCCTATTAGGAGCCCCGATTTTATTTATTTCAAAATTAGACGGAAGTTTAAGGCTTTATATGGATTATAAGGGTTTTAATAAAATAACGGTAAAAAATCGCTACCCCTTTCCTTTGGTAACGGAGATTTTAAACCAAATTAATGGAGTATAATTTTTTACCAAAATTAATATTAAAGATGTATATTATCGAATTCGTATTAAGGAGGGAAAGGAGTAAAAAATAATGTTTTATTTTTAATACGGCCATTATAAATACCTGGTTATACCATTTGGCTTTACCAATACCCCTACCATTTTTTAAAATTATATTTATAATACCTTAAAAGGGTTAATCGATAATTTTTATATTACTTATTTAAATAATATTTTAATTTTCTCCTCCGATTATAATATATATACCAAGTATATTTAAACCGTTTTAAAACGGTTACGTATTATATAATTATACGCAAAACCGTCGAAATGTTTTTTTTATATAAAGGAAGTTAAATTTTTAGGCTTTATTTTATTACCCCAGGGGATTTTAATGAACCCTAAGCGTACCCTTACCATTATTAAATAACCATTTCCGCGAATTTATTATAATATATAAGTATTTTTAGGATTTTATAATTTTTATCGGAGGTTTATTTATAAATACTTTAGTATTATGGCTCCCCTTATTAATTTATTAAAAGGTAATATGAATGGGAAAAAGCCAGGGTTTATTAAACTAAACGCTTTAAAAAAGGAGGCGTTTTATTAATTTATTAATGTATTTTAAAATACTCCCCTGCTTTATTATTTTAACCCCTAACTACTTATACGGGTTAAAACCGATGCCTTAAATTAGGCCTAAGCAATCATTTTATTATAACCGGATAAGAAAGGTATATACCACCCTATTATTTTCTGGTTTGCTAAGTTTAAAGGAGCTAAGCTAAATTACAGCACTTTTAATAAAGAATTATTCGCCATTATTTTATCGTTTAAATACTGGCGATATTATCTCGAAAGGTTAGCGTTCCTAGTTAAAATCCTTTCGGATTATTTTAATTTTTAAACCTTTATAAATTAATAGAAATTAAATGGCCGCCAAGTATATTGGTATATGTATTTGGCCCTTTTCGATTTTAAGATTAAGCACCAGGTAGGTAAGCGAAACCTTATTAATACCCCGTCGAAAAAGCCTAATTATATTTTAAAAACTTCGGCGGAAGGTAATTTTCTTTTATTATTATAAAGGAAAATGGTTAAAGTATATAGCCTTAGGGCTATATAACCCTAAAAATTAAGTGAGTTATTATTTAAGTACTCCTAAGCGGATCTTATAAAAAAACCTTAAAAAATAGCCCTGCCCCGGGTAATAATTAAAATTACCACGGTAAAAAAAAAACCATACTCGCTTATAAATAAAAGCTTATATAATTATATTAAATAATTATAAAATATTAACCTAATATATATTAAAAAAATCGCCACCCTAATATTAGGTAAACCTTAGGTTTTTAAAAACCCAGGCTGGGAAAGTCCAAATGGCCTTTTATTATTTAAGGGACGTATAATCGTTTTAATAAAACCTATAATTCGGAGGGAGCTTATATAGCTCCATTATAATAATCCCTTGGCAGAATATTTCGGTAAATTTAAAATAAATAAATTATTAGATTAAAAATACTTTTGATTAGGGATAAATAAAAATATGGCCAAGTATATTAACGGATATGGTATTTATTAAAGAATAAATATACCAAAATATTATCCCTATAGCGCCATAGTTTTTTTACCAATACCCCGGTATTTTATAAGCGAACTTTTTATGGATTTTATTATTGGTTTATTATTAATTATAAATGGTTTCGAAAAAATAAATATAATCTTTATGGTAATATATAAATATATTAAGCTCGGAATTTTTTTACCCATACGTAATAATATTATAATTTCCGAATTAATATAATTATTTTATAGGGAGGTTAAATTATAATACGGGGCCCTTAATGGTATTATTAATAATAAGGGACCCCTATTTATAAACAAGTTCTAATTTAAATTATATTTTTATTTTAAAATTAAACGCCGCTTATTAACGGCGTTTTACCCCTAAACCGATGGCTAAACGAAAAGGGTAAATTAGGTATTAAAATATTTCTTATATTATTATACCACCCAAAACTAATTAAACTAGGCGTCCCTATTATTATAGGCAGAATTTATATATAATAATATAAGGCATTTTAATATATTTACCTTACCCTTTTAAATATTAATGGGGTATAATCTAAAGTTTAAATATAAGGCCAAGGACGACCCTACTTTAAAAAGGGTACCTATTATAAAAACCAGGTTGGAAAACCTACGTATAATAAGGGAAACGCTTAAAAAGCACCTTAAAAACGCCCAATAATATTAAAAGAATACCTACGATAAATATTACCAGCCAAAGCAGTATAGGCGTGGCGATTTGGTTAAACTTTTAACCAAAAACATCCGTTTTAAACTCTTATCGCGTAAACTGGCCCTAAGGTTTATCGGACCATTTAAAGTTCTTAATATTATGGGATCGCAGGCCTATCGCTTGGCCTTTCCTAACGAATATTTAAGGTTATATAACGTTTTTTATATAAGCCTTTTAAAGCCGTGGAAAGACCGCTTAGGCGAGCAAAAAAACCCTCTCCTAATATTAAACCTCGAAAAGAACCCGGAATAATGGAAAATCGAACAGGTATTAAATAAGCGTAAATATTAGGGCGATTAATATTATTTAATTCGCTAAATAGGATGGCCTCCGGAGTATAATTAATAGATCCCGAAAAAAAATATGGTAAATATAATAAAAATAATAATTAAATTTAAAAAGCGAAAAGGTAAGAAAAGGAATTTAAGGGGATTTTAAAAGCGGGAAAAAAGCTTACCTTGGTGAATATAAAGATATTACCAGTATATCCTTAGCCATATGTTTAAATAATACAAGCCTAAAATATAAAGCATATAATTATATATTAAGAATATAAAAATGCCGGCATTAATTATTAAATTAATAAGGGAAACCCCCCCAGGCCTATTTTTATAAGCACCTATATACTATATACCATAATAAACCATAAAAATATTATCGGGATTTGCACCCGACTCCTTATTAAGGAAACGCCATAATATTACCCCTAAAACTTCAGCCGAACCCCCCCGAAACCCCGAACGTATTTAGGCCTCCAATTTATTAAAATGGGGTAACTCGCGTAATAATTGCTTAATGGTATTATCGAACACTCCCGCGTTCTCCGCCACCTTATATAGGCGCTTTATAAAATGGCATTTTACCATATATAGGGCCGTAAACCCGAAATTATTTAATACCAGGCGGGGTATAAAATAAAACTTTTAAACTTTATTATTAACCGCACCCTAATTACCCCAAAATCGTTAATATATCGCTAGGGAAGCGTTTTATCGGGGTAAAATTTATAATACCTAAGGGAAATTACTGTATAAATTAGGCTAAAAAAGAGCGGCGATCCATTACCATGGTTTAATAAGTGGTAAAATTTTAAAAAGGGAAATAAGATTATTAATATTACTTTTTTATTATTAGCATTATATTAGGGTATTATTTACGGTAGTACGGTTTTTTTTATTATTAATAAGCCTATATTTAAAATAATATTATTACTCGTAATATAATAAAAGGGCTTGGTAATTGTGGAACTTTTTATTAAATTTATATAAATGCCCGATATTAAAAATAAGCTCGCCAATCGTATTAAGATCGGCGGCGATTTTATTTTTATTAAAAGGGAAGCATTATTTTATTATATTAATACCCGGCGAATACCAAAAAAACGCCTTAATAAATATATACCGATAAACGATAACCTTTAAGCTAAATAATCGTTTCGAAAAAATCGTTAAAATTACCCTTTATACTAATAATAGGCTTTTTATTCGATTAATAATACACCAACCCGAAAGGAATGCTTAGGGAATATTACCTATTCGTAAAGATTATTATTTTTACCATAATTATTATATAATATAATAATTCCCCTAAATTAATAATAATTCGGCCGCGCAAGCCTATCGAAACGATTAGGCTTGCGCGATAAATTAACGTTATCCATAATGCGGCGCCGGTAATATATATAAGCGTGCTTTTTACCAAGGACAGCGCCGCCGCGGTCCCGTTGCCCTGTAAAATAATAATAACACTATGCCTTAATTTTATAATAATAATAAGGTATAATATCCATTATAATAAAACAATTAATATAAATAATCGCTTAATATACGCTAAGGTATCGTTAGGGTAAAGTAAGATAAAGTATAAATGAAAATTAGGTAATATTATATTTAATTAATTATTTAAATTAATTAAAATAAAATTAAGTTTATAAATTAATATTATATTAAGGAAATATTAAAAAAAAGGTAATAAAAAATGGGTGATAATTTAATAAAGGGTTATATTTTATTTACTTATAAAAAGGTATGCGTTATTATGGAAACGCGTAATTATAATAATCGAGCCTTTAGGGTTATATACACCATTACGTATATAATGCGCCATTATATATAATAGCCACGCCTGCGCTTATACCTTTTATACCAACGCAAGCACTTTATACCCACCATATTATTTATAACGTTTTTAGGCCGTAATGGCGGCTAAGGATATCCGCCCTAAAAGGGAGAATAATTATAAAAAATATTAACCTACCCGGGACCTACCCGGGACTGGTACGGAAAACCTTTTTGGGATAGAATACTAAGGATCCCTTAGCGTAATATAAGCGATCCCCCCAGGGGACGCAAAGATAAAGGAACTTAGCTCCTTTTCTTTTTCTTAAGAATAAGCTCTTAAAAAGACTGGCTATAATATACTTATTACCATCCCATCTATTCTAGCCTCTTGCACCTTGCCTGACCTTCCCACAGGGTAAACCTGTGGACCCCATTACAAAAACCAAAACGATTAAACGGTATTCTGTATTTAAATTAAATTTTAATTTAAGGATATATAAAATAAGGATTATACCCTTTAATAATTATTAAAAAATATATATTAAAGGGAAGCCTAATCCTTATAAGAATTCCACCATTATGTTTTATCCCTGGAAAATTAATTTAAAAATATTAATAAGGAAATAAAGGTTTAAGTATTTTATATTAAATTAATATTAGCCCTTATTAATAATATCGATATATACGGTAATCCTAAATTTATTATATAAATTAATATAATTAATTTGGCCTAAATATTATATAACCGATTTTATATATTAATGTTAAAGGGAGTAAAAACCCAGGGAAAAAAGGGCGAGATATTAATAAAACCACAGCGAAATTTAAAGGGAAAGTATTCCCGAAAAAAAGGGGAAATTAAACCGGGTTTACGCCACCATATTATAATAAAAAGGGTATTAATTAAAAAAAAAAAGGAAAGAAAAACCCGCCTAATTATAAAACCGGTAAACCATTTAAATATTTCCGATATAATTTAAAATATTACCTTTTTCCCGGCTGTACCTAAACCCCGGGATAAATATAAGCCGCCGTAAAAAAAGGGACGGCCGGCCAAATAAAAGGCGAGAGAAAAGGAAGCGATTTTAAGGCGGAATAATTAGAAAATAAAAAAATGGCGTAAGTATTTTTACTTTTACGTTATTTTTCACTTTTATAAAGGTATTATTTCGTTTTTTTATTTCCGTTATTTTTATTCCCCCAATTTTAAATTCCGCAGCCTTTATTTTAATTAATTTAAATATAGGCGCGGAAATTAATATTATTAATTTATTATTTATAATAAAATATAAATTCAAAAAGGTATTAATAATTCCGCCATAATCAAGTATATTTAATAGAACGGAGATAATACCCTAAGGTATATTCGAGGTTTTATTTTATATAATAACTAATCGGGGAAATTCCCGCACCTTTATTATTCCGTATATTACGGTGAAAAATAACGATAATAACTCCCCTGTATTATTATTAATGGCGGTAATAATATGGGAGAAAATTACCCTCGATCCGTTAATAAAACGTTGGTTTTTTATTATCGACCTTATATGCATTTCCATTTTATTCGCTTATAAATTTATAAAAATTTATAAAAATAAGGCCCATATATTTTCCCTTATATAAACGCCACCAGAGCTATTTTTTAAGGAGAAAAAGGAAGGTAATAATACGGTGTACCCTTAAAGAATTCTAAGCGAATTTTAGGCGTTTTAAAATATGTTCGAAAACCCCGTAAATAATGCCCTTCTATTATATAATAATACGGATTACATTATCCCTTTTCTTCCCGAGTTCATATTTCCTTATAGGCCTATTTACCCATTTTCCTAAAAGGAATTAATAGCCTTATAAGCTTATTTGGATAAATGCTTAACCAAAGGATTTATACGTTTATTATTATCCCTATTAGGAGCCCCGATTTTATTTATTTTAAAATTAAACGGAAGTTTAAGGTTTTATATAAATTATAGGGGTTTTAATAAAATAACGGTAAAGAATCGCTACCCCTTCCCTTTAATAATAAAGATTTTGGACCGAATTAATAAAGCATAATTCTTTATTAAAATCGATATTAAAAATATATATTATCGAATTTATATTAAAAAGGGAGAGGAGTGGAAAATAATATTCCGTTTTCGATACGGCCATTATAAATACCTGGTTATATTATTTGGCCTTACCAATACCCATACCACCTTTTAAAATTATATTTATAATACCCTAAAAGAATTAATCGATAATTTTTATATTATTTATTTAAATAATATTTTAATTTTCTCCTTTAATCGTAATATATATACCAAGCTCGTTAACCCGTTTTAGAACGGTTACGTATTATATAATTATACGCGAAACCGTTAAAATACTCCTTTTATATAAAGGAAATTAAATTTTTAGGCTTTATCCTATTACCCCAGGGGATTTTAATAAACCCTAAATATACCCTTATTATTATTAAATAATTATTCCCGCAAACCTATTATAATATATAAATATTTTTAAGGTTTTATAATTTTTATCGGAGATTTATCCATAAGTATTTTAATATTATGGCTTCCCTTACCAATTTATTAAAAAGTAATATAAATGGGAAAAAGCCAGGGTTTATTAAATTAAACGCTTTAAAAAAAAGGCGTTTTACCAGTTTATTAATGTATTTTAAAATACTCCCCTGCTTTATTATTTTAACCCTTAATTGCTTATACGGGTTAAAACCGATACCTTAAATTAGGCCTAAATAGCCATTTTATTATAACCGGATAAAAAAGGTATATACCACCCTATTGCTTTTTGGTTTATTAAGTTTAAAAAAGCTAAGCTAAACTATAGCACTTTTAATAAAAAACTACTTACCATTATTTTATTATTTAAATATTGGTAATATTATTTCGAAAGGTTAGTATTTCTAGTTAAAATCGTTTCGGATTATTTTAACCTTTAAACCTTTATAAATTAATAAAAGTTAAATGGCCGCCAAATATATTGGTATATATATTTGGCCCCCTTTAATTTTAAAATTAAGTACCAGGCAGGGAAGCGAAACCTTACCAATGCCCTATTAAGGAGGCCTAATTATATTTTAAAAACTCCGGCGGAAGGTAATTTTTTTTTTATTATAAAGGAAAATGGTTAAAGTATATAGCCTTAAGGTTATATAATCCTAAAGATTAAGTGAATTATTATTTAAGTATTTTTAAGCGGACCTTATAAAGGAATTTTAAAAAATGGCCTTATCCCGGGTAATAATTAAAATTACCACGGTAAAGGAAAAACCATACTCATTTATAAGCAAAAGCTTATATAATTATATTAAATAATTATAAAATATTAATTTAATATATATTAAAAAAAATCGCCACCTTAATATTAGGTAAACCTTAGGTTTTTAAAAACCCAGGCTGGTAAAGTTTAAATGGCCTTTTATTATTTAAGGGATATATAATTATTTTAATAAAATTTATAATTTAAAAGGAGCTTATCTAATTCCCTTATAATAATCCCTTAATAAAATATTTCCGCAGATTTAAAATAAATAAATTATTAAATTAGAAATATTTTTGGTTAGGGATAAATAAAAACGTGGCCAAATATATTAATACATATGGTATTTATTAAAAAATAAATATACCAAAATATTATCCCTATAATATTATAATTTTTTTATTAATACCCCGGCGTTTTAGAAGCGAATTTTTTATGGATTTTATTATTGGTTTACCAATAATTATAAATGGTTTTAAAAAGGTGAATATAATTTGTATAGTAATATAGAAATATATTAAGCTCGGAATTTTCCTACCCGTGCGTAATAATATTATAATTTTCGAATTAATATAATTATTTTATAGGGAAATTAAATTATAATACGGGGCCCTTAATGGTATTATTAATAATAGGGGACCCCTATTTATAAATAAGTTTTGGTTTAAATTATATTTTTATTTTAAAATTAAACGCCGCTTATTAATGGTATTTTACCCTTAAACCGATGGTTAAACGGAAAGGGTAAACCAGGTATTAAAATATTTCCTATATTATTATACCACCTAAAATTAATTAAATTAGGTATTCCTATTATTATAAGCAAAATTTATATATAATATTATAAGGTATTCTAATATATTTACCTTACGGTTTTAAATATTAATGGGGTATAATCTAAAATTTAAATATAAGGCGAAGAATAATTTTATTTTAAAAAAGGTACCCGTTATAAAAGCCAGACTGGAAAACCTACGTATAATAAGGGAAATATTTAAAAAAAATACCTTAAAAATGCCCAGTAATATTAAAAAAATACCTATAATAAATATTACCAGCCAAAATAATATAGGTGTGGCGATTTAATTAAACTTTTAATTAAAAATATTCGTTTTAAACTTTTATAGCGTAAACTGGCCCTAAGGTTTATCGGATTATTTAAAGTTTTTAATATTATGGGATCGCAGGTTTATTGCTTGGCCCTTTTTAGCGAATATTTAAGGTTATATAATATTTTTTATATAAGCCTTTTGCAACCGTGGAAAAACCGCTTGGGTAAATAAAAGAACCCTTTTCCGATGCCGGACCTTAAAAAGGACCCGGAATAATGGGAGATCGAATAGGTATTAAATAAGCGTAAATATTAAAGCGATTGGTATTATTTAATTCGCTGGATGGGATGGCCTTTAAAGTATAATTAATAAATCCCGGAGGAAAATATAATAAATATAATAAATATAATAATTAAATTTAAAAAGCGAAAAGGCAAAAAAAAACCCCCCAAGGGGATTTTAAAAGCGGAAAAAAAGCTTACCTTGGTGAATATAAAGATATTACCAGTATATTTCTAGCCATACGCTTAAATAATATAAGCCCAAAATACGAAATATATAATTATATATTAAGAATATAAAAGCGGCGGTATTAATTATTAAATTAATAAAAAAGACCCCCCCGGGCCTACCCCCATAGGTATTTATATACCACACACCATAATAAATTATAAAAAATATTATCGGGATTTATACCCGATTTTTTATTAAAAAAACGCCATAATATTACCCCTAAAATTTTAATAAAACCCCCCTAAAACCCCGAACGCATTTAGGCCTTTAATTTATTAAAATAAGGCAATTTACGCAATAAATCCTTAATAATATTATCGGATATATATACGTCCTCCGTTATTTTGCAAAAACGCTTTATAAAATGGCATTTTGCCATGTAAAGCGCGGCGAACCCCGAATTTCTTAATATAAAACGCGGTATTAATTAAAAATTTTAAACTTTATTACCAACCGTACTTTAATTACCCCAAAATTATTAATATATTATTAGGGAAGTATTTTATTGGGATAAAATTTATAATATTTAAGGGAAATTATTATATAAATTAGGTTAAAAGGGAATAATAATTAACCATTATGGCTTGGTAGGTGGTAAAGTTTTAAAAAGGGAAATAAGATTATTAATATTACTTTTTTACCATTAGTATTATATTAAGGTATTATTTACGGTAGTATGGTTTTTATTATTATTAATAAGCCCGTACTTAGAATAATATTATTATTTATAGTATAATAAAAGGGCCTGGTAATTATAAAACTTTTTATTAAATTTACGAAAATGCCCGATATTAAAAATAAGCTCGTTAACCGTATTAAGGTTAATGGTAATTTTATTTTTATTCAAAGGGAAATGCTGTTTTATTATATTAATACCCGGTAAATATTAGGGAAATGCCTTAATAAATATATACCAATAAATAATAACCTTTAAATTAAATAATCGTTTTAAAAACATTATTAAAATTACCCTCCATACCGGTAATAGGTTTTTTATTCGGTTAATAATACGCCAACCCGAAAAAAACATTTAGGGAATATTACCTATTCGTAAAGGTTATTATTTTTACCATAATTATTATATAATATAGTAATACCCCCCGATTAATAATAATTTGGCCACGCGAGCCTATCCAAATAATTAGCCTTATATAATAAATCGATATTATTTATAATATAATAATGGCAGTATATATAAATATACTTTTAACCAAAAATAGCGCCGCCGCGGTCCCGCTGCCCTGCGAAACGATAATAATACTATGCCTTAATGTAATGGGGTCCCCAGGTTTACCCTGTGGGAAGGTCAGGCAAGGTATAAAAGGCTAAAATAAATGGGATGGTAATAAGTATATTATAACCAGTCTTTTTAAAAGCTTATTTTTAAAAAAAAAAAAGAAACCGAGTTCCTTTATTTTTACGTCCCCTGGGGGGATCGCTTATATTACGTTAAGGGATTCTTAATATTTTATCTTAGAAAGGTTTTCCGTACCAATCCCGGGTAGGTCCCGGATAGGTCGATATTTCTTATAATTATTTTCCCTTTTAAGGCGAATATCCTTAACGGTTATTACGGCTTAAAAGTATTATAAATTATATGGGGGGTATAAAGTGCTTGCGTTAATATAAAAGGTATAAGCGTAGGCGTAATTACCGTATATAATAACGCATTATATATATAATGGTATATATAGCCTTAAAGGCTCGGTTACCGTAATTATATATTTCTATAATAACGCATATCTTTTTATAGGTAAATAAAAATATAACCTTTTATTAAATTATCGCCCATTTTTTATTACCTTTTTTCCAACGTTCCCTTAATATAATATTAATTTATAATTTTAATTTTATTTTAATTAATTTAAATAATTAATTAAATATAATATTACTTAGCTTTTATTTATACTGTATTTTATTTTACCCTAATAATATTTTAATATATATTAAACGATTATTTATATCGATCGTTTTATTATAATAAATATTATGCCTTATTATTATTATAAAATTAAGGTATAATATTATTATTAATTTATATGGCAGCGGGACCGCGGCGGCGTTATCCTTAATTCGAAATATGTTTATA
Organism: Zalerion maritima; assembly: GCA_022664585.2. Classification (NCBI taxonomy): domain Eukaryota; kingdom Fungi; phylum Ascomycota; class Sordariomycetes; order Lulworthiales; family Lulworthiaceae; genus Zalerion; species Zalerion maritima. The sequence goes on along the minus strand of JAKWBI020000137.1, from coordinate 55,093 downwards.
TATATTACCGTTATTATATTATGGATAATATCGATTTATCGCGCGAACCTAATCGTTTTAATAGGCTTGCGCGGCCAAATTATTATTAATCGGGGGGTATTATTATATTATATAATAATTATAATAAAAATAATAACCTTTACGAATAAATAATATTCCCTAATCGTTCCTTTTAGGTTGGCGTATTATTAACGGAATAAAAACCCTATTACCGGTATAAAGGGTAATTTTAATAATTCTTTTAAAACGATTATTTAATTTAAAGGTTATCGTTTATTGGTATATATTTATTAAGGCATTTCCTTAATGTTTACCGGGTATTAATATAATAAAATAGCGCTTCCCTTTTAATAAAAATAAGGTCGCCGCCAACCCTAATACGGTTAATAAATTTATTTTTAATATTAGGTATTTGCGGGAATTAAATAAAAAGTTTTATAATTACCAGGCCCTTTTATTATATTATAAATAATAATATTATTTTAAATATAGGCTTATTAATAATAATAAAAACCGTATTACCATAAATAATACCCTAATATAATATTAATAATAAAAAAGTAATATTAATAATTTTATTTTCCTTTTTAAAACTTTACCACCTACCAAATTATAATAATTAATCGTCGGTTTTTTTGGCCTAATTTATATAATAATTTCCCTTAAATATTATAAGTTTTATCCCGATAAAATATTTCCCTAATAATATATTAACGATTTTGGGGTAATTAAAATGCGCTTAATAATAAAATTTAAAAGTTTTAATTAATACCGCGTTTTATATTAGAAAACTCGGGGTTTGCTGCGCTTTATATGGTAAAATATTATTTTATAAAGCGTTTTTATAAAATAACGGAGAACGTATATATATCCGATAATATTATTAAGGATTTATTACGCGAGTTATTTTATTTTAATAAATTAAAGGTTTCAATATGTTCGGGATTTTAAGGGGGTTTTATTAAAGTTTTAGGAATAATATTATAATATTTTTTAATAAAAAATCGGGTATAAATCCCGATAATATTTTTTATAGTTTATTATGGTGTGTGGTATATAAATATTTATAGGGGTAGGCCCGGGGGGGTTTCCTTTATTAATTTAATAATTAATGCTTACGCTTTTATATTTTTAATATATAATTATATATTTTATATTGTAGGCTTATATTATTTAAGCGTATGGTTAGCAATATACTGGTAATATTTTTATATTTACCAAAGTAAGCTTTTTTCCGCTTTTAAAATCCCCTTAGGTTTTTTTTCCTACCTTTTTACTTTTTAAACTTAATTATTATTTTTATTACGTTTATTATATTTTCCTCCGGGATCCATTAATTATACTTTAAAGGTTATTTTATCCAGCGAATTAAATAATATTAATCGCCCTAATAATTGCGTTTATTTAATACCTATTCGATTTCCCATTATTTTGGGTTTTTTTAAGGTTCGGTATTAAAAAAGGGTTTTTTTATTTATTTAAGCGGGTTTTTTACGGCTCTAAAAGGCTTATATAAAAAACGTTATATAACCTTAAGTATTTATTAGGGAGGGCCAAGCAATAGGCCTATAATCCTATAATATTAAAAACTTTAAATAATTCGATAAACCTTGGGGCCAGTTTCCGCGATAAAAGTTTAAAACGGATATTTTTGGTTAAAAGTTTAATTAAATTATTATACTTATATTATTTTGGCTGGTAATGTTTATCATAAGCATTTTTTTAATATTGCTGGGCATTTTTAAGGTGCTTTTTAAACATTTCCCTTATTATATGTAGGCTTTTTAGCCTGGCTTTTATAATAGGTACCCTTTTTAAAATAGGGTTATTTTTGGCCTTATATTTACATTTTGGGTTATACCCTATTAATATTTAAAAGGGTATGGTAAATATATTAAAATGCCTTATATTATTATATATAAATTTTGCTTATAATAATAGGGACGCCTAATTTAATTGGTTTTAGGTGGTATAATAATATAGAAAATATTTTAATACTTGGTTTACCCTTTGCGTTTAGCCATCGGTTTAAGGGTAAAACGCCGTTAATAAGCGGCGTTTAATTTTAAAATAAAAATATAATTTAAATTAAAATTTATTTATAAATAGGGGTCCCTTATTATTAATAATACCATTAGGGGCCCCGTATTATAATTTAATTTCCCTATAAAATAATTATATTAGTTCGGAAATTATAATATTATTATATACGGGTAGGAAAATTTTAAGCTTAATATATTTATATATTATTATAAGGATTATATCCACCTTTTTAAAGCCATTTATAATTAATGGTAAGCCAGTAATAAAATTTATAAAAAGTTCGTTTATAGGACGCCGGGGTATTGGTAAAAAAACCATGGTATTATAGGGATAATATTTTAATATACTTATTTTTTAATAAATACCATATTTATTAATATACTCGGCCACGTTTTTATTTATCCCTAATTAAAAGTATTTCCGATTTAATAATTTATTTATTTTAAATTTACCGAAATGTTTTATTAAGGGATTATTATAATAAAGCTATATAAGTTTTCTTTAAATTATAAATTTTATTGGAATAATTATACGTCCCTCAAATAATAAAAGGCCATTTGGACTTTTCCAGCCTGGGTTTTTAAAAACTTAAGGTTTATTTAATATTAAGGTGGCGATTTTCTTAATATATATTAAATTAATATTTTATAATTATTTCATATAATTATATAAGCTTTTGCTTATAAATAAATATAGTTTTCCCTTTACCGTGGTAGTTTTAATTATTACCCGGGGTAGGGTTATTTTTAAGGTTTTTTTATAAGATCCGTTTAGGAATATTTAAATAATAATTTATTTAATCTTTGGGGTTATATAGCCCTAAGGTTATATATTTTAACCATTTTTCTTTATAATAATGGAACAAGATTACCTTTTGCCGGAATTTTTAAAATATAATTAGGCCTTTTCGACGGGGTGTTAATAAGGTTTCGCTTATTTATTTAATATTTATTTTTAAAATCGAAGGGGGCCAAATATATAGACCAATCTATTTGGCGGTTATTTAATTTTTATTAATTTATAAAGGTTAAAATAATCCGAAAGGAATTTAATTGGGAATATTAATCCTTCGAAATAATATTGCCAGTGTTTAAACGATAAAATAATGGCGAGTAATTTTTTATTAAAAGTGCTGTAATTTAGTTTAGCTTTTTTAAATTTAGCAGACCAAAAAGTAATAGGGTGGTATATACCTTTCTTATCCGGTTGTAATAAAATGGTTATTTAAACCTAATTTAAGGTATCGGTTTTAACCCGTATAAGCAGTTGGGGGTTAAAATAACGAAATAGGGGAGCGTTTAGTTTAATAAACCCTGGTTTTTTCCCATTTATATTACCTTTTAATAAATTAATAAGGGGAGCCATAATATTAAAATATTTATAAATAAACCTTTAATAAAAATTATAAAACCCTAAAAATACTTGTATATTATAATAGGTTCGCGGGAGTGGCCATTTAATAATAATAAAGGTACATTTAGGGTTTATTAAAATCCCTTAGGGTAATAAAATAAAGCCTAAAAATTTAATTTTTTTTATATAAAAGGAGTATTTTAATGGTTTTGCGTATAATTATATAATATATAACCGTTTTAAAACGGTTTAAATATACTTGGTATATATATTATAATCGGAGGAGAAAATTAAAATATTATTTAAATAAATAATATAAAAATTATCGATTAATCGTTTTAAGGTATTATAAATATAATTTTAAAAGGTGGTAGGGGTATTAATAAGGCCAAATAATATAACCAGGTATTTATAATGGCCGTATTAAAAATAAAATACTGTTTTTTATTTCTTTCCCTCCTTAATACGAATTCGATAATATATATTTTTAATATTAATTTTGGTAAAGAATTATACTTTATTCATTTGGTTTAAAATCTCCGTTATTAAAGGAAGGGGGTAGCGATTCTTTACCGTTATTTTATTAAAACCCCTATAATTTATATAAAGCCTTAAACTTCCGTTTAATTTTAAAATAAATAAAATCGGGGCTTTTAATAAGGATAATAATAAACGTATAAGTCCTTTGGTTAGGCATTTGTTTAAATAGGCTTATAGGGCTGCCAGTTCCTGTTGGAAAAGTTGGTAAATAGCCCTATAGGGAGGTATGAATTTGGGAAAAAAAGGGATAATATAATCCGCATTATTATATAACGGAAGGGCACCACCTACGGGGTTTTCGAATATATTTTAAAACGCTTAAAATTCGCTTGGGATTTTTTAGGGGTATACCGTTTTATTATTTTCCTTTTTTTCTTTAAAAAGTACCTCGGGTAGCATTTATATAAGGGAAAATATATAGGCCTTATTTTTATAAACTTTTATAAATTTACAAGCGGATAAAATGGAGATATATATAAGGTCGATGGTAAAAAATTACCGTTTTATTAATAAATTAAGGGCCATTCTTCCCCGTATTATTACCGCCATTAATAATAATATAAAGGAGTTATTATTTTTATTTTTTACCGTAATATATAAAATAATAAAGGTATAGGAATTTCCCCGATTATTTACCATACGAAATAAAACCTCGAATATATTTTGGGGTATTGCCTTTATTCCATTAAGTATATTTAATTATGGAGGAACCATCGATACCTTTTTAAATTTATATTTTATTATAAATAATAAATTAATAATATTAATTTTCGCGCCTATATTTAAATTAATTAAAATGGAAGCTGCGGACTTAAAAATTAGGGGGATAAAAGTAGCGGAAATAAAAAAACGAAATAATACCTTTATAAGAGTAAAAAGCGATGTAGAAGTAAAGGTACTTATATTATTTTTTTATTTCCTGATTATTCCGCCTTAAAATCGCTTTTTTTTTTTTACCCTTCGCCTGGCCGGCCATCCCTTTTTTCACGGCGGCTAGTATTTATCCCGGGGTTTAAATGCAGCCGGGAAAAAGGTGGTATTTTAAATTATATTAGAAATATTTAAATGCTTTACCGGTTTTATAATTAGGCGGGGTTTTTTTTTCTTCTTTTTTTTAATTAGTGCCCTTTTTATTATAATATAATAATGCAAACCCGATTTAATTTCCCCCTTTTTTTCGGGAGTATTTTCCCTTTAGGTTTTATTAGGGTTTCGTTAATACCTTACCCTTTTTTCCCTGGGTTTTCGCTCCCTTTAATCTTAATATATAAAATCGGTTATATAATATTTAGGCCAAATTAATTATATTAATTTATATAATAGGTCTGGGGTTATTATATATATTAATATTATTAATAAGGGTTAATATTAATTTGGCGTAAAATACTCGAGCCTTTATTCTTTTACTAATATTTTTAAATTAATTTTCCAGGGATAAAAACTAATGGTGGAATTTCCATGGGGATTGGGCTTCCCTTTAATGCGCGTTTTTTAATAATCGTTAAAGGGTATAATCCTTATTTTATACGTCCTTAAATTAAGCTTTAATCTAAGTATAAAACGCCGTTTAATCGCTTTGGTTTTATTCCCTTAGCGTTTTACTTTTAAGGGCGTTTAGGAATATTTACCAACGTTGGCGTAAATCCGGCGCTATATAATTAAATATAAGGAGGATTTTTTTATAATCCTTATAATATTTCTTGCGATCTTTATTAAAAACGCGTTAAAGGTTTATTTTCCAAATATTATATTAGCGGAAAGTGGTATTAATTAAAAGGGTAATAATATTAATAATTTTAATATCGGGTCCTTTATTATTTAATAATAAATCGCTTTATTTTCGATAATATTTCGCCCGTGGTTGGTTTTTTCCGAGTTTAACCAGTTCCGCTTTTAAGGCTTATTTTTTACGTTTTAAATTTCGAATATATTTAAATTAGGTAATACGCTTAGTGTGGTATTATTCGAAAGTATAAAAATTAAGATCTCCCTTTTTTAAAGGTATTTCCTTTTTATTATTATTATTTAAAATAAAATAAATATATAATAATAAAGCGGGGGCGTTTTATTAGGATTAATACGCGAGTTCGTTTTTATTTTTATTATAAGGATTCGATTATCCGTTTTTTATTTTTAATATTTTAGGTAACCAGGGAAAAAAGAATAATAATTATAATAGGGTTTATAAATTTACCTTATAAGAAGGTTAGGTGAAGTGTAAAAGGTTAAAATAAATGGGATGGTAATAAGTATATTATAACCAGTTTTTTTAAGAGCTTATTTTTAAGAAAAAGAAAAGGAGCCGAGTTCCTTTATTTTTACGTCCCCTGGGAGGATCGCTTATATTACGCTAAGGGATCCTTAGCGTTTTATCCCAGGAAGGTTTTCCGTACCAGTCCCGGGTAGGTCCCGGGAGGTCGACGTTCCTTATAATTAATCTTGTAATAACGATAAAATATAATATCCATTATAATAAAACGATCGATATACATAATCGTTTAATAAATATTAAGGTATTATTAGGGTAAAATAAAATAAAGTACAAATAAAAGCTAGGTAATATTATATTTAATTAATTGTTTAAATTAATTAAAATAAAATTAGCATTATAAATTAATATTATATTAAGGAAATATTGGAAAAGAGGTAACAAAAAGTGGGTAATAATTTAGCAAAGGGTTATATTTTATTTATTTATAAAAAGGTATACGTTATTATAAAAACGTATAATTATAATAATTAAGCCTTTAAGGTTATATATATTATTATATATATAATACGCCATTATATATGGTAATTACGCCTACGCTTATACCTTTTATATTAATATAAGCATTTTATACTTATTATATAATTTATAATATTTTTAAACCGTAATGGCGGTTAAGGATATCCGCCTTAAAAGAAAGGATAATTATAAAAAATATTAACCTACCCGGGACCTATCCGGGATTAATATGGAAAACCTTTTTAGGATAAAATATTAAGGATTTTTTAATATAATATAAGCGATCCCCCCAGGGGATATAAAAATAAAAAAACTCGGCTCCTTTTTTTTTTTAAAAAAATAAACTTTTAAGAAAATTGGTTATAATATACTTATTGCCATCCCATTTATTTTAGTCTTTTATACCTTGCCTGACCTTCCCACAGGGAAAACCTGTGGACCCCATTATAATTTTAATAAACCGTAAACGTACCCTTATTATTATGAAATAACCGCTCCCGCAAACCTACCATAATATATAAATATTTTTAGTGTTTTATAATTTTTATTACAGGTTTATCTATAACTACTTTAATATTATGACTCCCCTTATTAACTTATTAAAAGGTAATATAAATGGGAAAAAGCCAGGGTTTATTAAATTAAACGCCCCTTAAAAGAAGCGTTTTACCAATTTATCGATATTTTTAAAATACTCCCTTATTCCGTTATATTAACCCTTAATTACTTATACGGCTTAAAACCGATACCTTAAATTAGGCCTAAAAATTATTTTATTATAATTAAATAAAAAAGGTATATACCACCCTATTATATTTTGGTCGGCTATATTTAAAGGAGTTAAGCTAAATTATAATACTTTTAATAAAAGATTACTCGGCATTATTTTATCGTTTAAATACTGGCGATATTATTTCAAAGGGTTAATATTCCTAATTCAAATCCTTTCGGATTATATTAATTTTTAAACCTTTTTAAATTAATAAAAAATAAATGGCCGCCAAGAATATTAATATATATATTTGGCCCGGTTCGATTTCAAAATTAAATACCAGGCAGGTAAGCGAAACCTTATTAATAACCCATTAAAAAGGCCTAATTATATTTTAAAAACTCCGGCGGAAAATAATGTTGTTTTATTATCATACAGGAAAATGGTTAAAATATATAACCTTAGCGTTATATAATCCTAAAAATTAAATAAATTATTACTTAAGTATTTCTAAACGGACCTTATAAAAAAGCCTTAAAAATGGCCCTACCCAGGGTAATAATTAAAATTATTACGGTAAAGGAAAAACCATACTTATTTATAAATAAAAGCCTATATTATAATGGTGTCCGCAGGTTTACCCTGTGGAAAGATTAGGCAAGGTGCAAAAGGCTAAAATAAATGGGATGGCAATAAGTATATTATAATAAGTCTTTTTAAAAGCTTATTTTTAAAAAAAACAAAAGGAGCCAAGTTTTTTTATTTTTATATCCCCTGGGGGGATCGCTTATATTACGCTAAAAGATCCTTAGTATTTTATTTTAGGAAGGTTTTCCGTACCAATCCCGGGTAGGTCCCGGATAGGTCGATATTTTTTATAATTACCCTTTCCTTTAAGGCGGATATTCTTAACCGTGTAAGGAACGTCGACCTACCCGGGACCTACCCGGGATTGGTACGGAAAACCTTCCTAGGATAAAACGCTAAGGATCCCTTAATATAATATAAGCGATCCCCCCAGGGAACGCAAAAATAAAAAACTTAATTTCTCTTTTTTTTCTTAAAAATAAGCTTTTAAAAAAAGTGGTTATAATATACTTATTATTATCCCATTTATTCTAGCCTTTTATACCTTACCTAACCTTCCCACAGGGTAAACCTATAAACCTTATTATAATTTTTATTTTTCTCCCCCTGATTACCCAAAATATTAAAAATAAAAAACGGATAATTAAATCTTTATAATAAAAATAAAAATAAACTCGTATATTAACACTAACGAAACGCCCCCGCTCCATTATTATATAACCATTTTATTTTAAATAATAATAATAAAGAAAAAATACCTTAAAAAAAGGGAGATCCTAATCTTTATACTTTTGAATAATATTATATTAAGCGTATTACCTAATTTAAATGTATTCGAACTTTAAAGTATAAATAATAAGCCTTAAAAGCGGAATTAGTTAAACTTAAAAAAAACCAATTACGGGCGAAATATTATCGAAAAAAAAATAATTTATTATCGAATAATAAAGGACCCAATATTGAAATTATTAATATTATTACCCTTTTAATTATTACCACCTTCCGCCAATATAATGTTTAAAAAATAAACCTCCAATACATTTTTAATAAAAATTATAAGAAATATTATAAGGATTATAAAAAAATCCTTTTTATATTTAATTATATATCGCCGGATTTATACCAATATTGGTAAATATTCCTAAACGCTTTTAAAAATAAAACGTTAAGGGAATAAAGCCAAAATAATTAAACGGTATTCCATACTTGGATTAAAATTTAATTTAAAAATATATAAAATAAGGATTATACCTTTTAATAATTATTAAAAAACGCGCGTTAAAGGGAAGCCTAATCCTTATGGGAATTCCATTATTATTTTTTATCCCTGGAAAATTAATTTAAAAATATTAATAAGGAAATAAAGGCTCGAGTATTTTATATTAAATTAATACCAGCCCTAATTAATAATATTAATATATACGGTAACCTTAAATTTACCATATAAATTAATATGGTTAATTTAACCTAAACATTATATAACCGATTTTATATATTAAAATTAAAGGGAGCAAGAACCCAGGGAAAAAAGGGTAAGGTATTAATAAAACCCTAGCAAAACCCAAAGGGAAAATACTCCTAAAAAAAAGGGGAAAATTAAACCGGGTTTGCGCCATTATATTATAATAAAAAGGGTATTAATTAAAAGGAAAAAGGAAAAAAAAAACCCGCCTAACCGTAAAACCGGTAAATTATTTAAATATTTCCAATATAATTTAAAATACCACCTTTTTTCCGGCTGCACCTAAACCCCGGGATAAATACGAGCCATTATAAAAAAGGGGACGGCCGGCCAGACGAAGGGCGAGAGAAAAGGAAGCGATTTTAAGGCGGAATAATCGGGAAATAAAGGAGTGGCGTAAATACCTCCACTGCTGCGTTGCTTTTTACTTTTATAAAGGTATTATTTTATTTTTTTATTTCCGCTATTTTTATCCCCCTAACTTTTGAATCCGCAGCCTTTATTTTAATTAATTTAAATATAGGCGCGGAAATTAATATTATTAATTCATTAGTTATAATAAAATATAAATTTAAAAAGGTATCGATGGTTTTATTATAATTAAGTATACTTAATAAAATAAAGGTAATATTCCAAAATATATTCGAAGTTTTATTTTATATGGTGGATAATCGGGGAAATTTCCGCACCTTTATTGCTTTATATATTACGGTGGAAAATAAGAATAATAATTCCCTTATATTATTATTAATGGCGGTAATAATACGGGAGAAAATTACCCTTAATCCGTTAATAAAACGCTGGTTTTTTACCATCGACCCTATATATATTTCCATTTTATCCGCTTATAAATTTATACAAATTTATAAAAATAAGGCCTATATATTTTCCCTTATATAAATACCACCCGAGCTATTTTTTTTTTAAATAAAAAGGTAATAATACGGTATACCCTGAAAAAATCCTAAACGAACTTTAGGCGTTTCAAAATATATTTAAAAACCCCGTAGGTGGTGCCCTTTTATTATATAATAGCGCGGATTATATTATCCTTTTTCTTTCCAAATCCACACCTCCCTATAGGCCTATTTACCCATTTTTTTTAAAAAAAAATTAATAATCCTACGGGCCTATTTGGACAAATACCTAACCAAAGGATTTATACGTTTATTATTATCCCTATTAAAAGCCCCGATTTTATTTATTTTAAAATTAAACGGAAATTTAAGGTTTTATATGGATTATAAGGGTTTTAATAAAATAACGGTAAAGAATCGCTACCCCCTTTTTTTGGTAACGGAAATTCTGGACCAAATTAACGGAGTATAATTTTTTATTATAATTAATATTAAGAATGTATATTATTAAATTTATATTAAGAAGGGAAAGGAGTAAAAACTAATGTTCCGTTTTTAATACGGCCATTATAAATATCTGGTTATATTATTTGGCCTTACCAATACCCCTGCCATTTTTTAAAATTATATTTATAATACCCTAAAAGGATTAATAGATAATTTTTATATTATTTATTTAAATAATATTTTAATTTTCTCCTCCGATCGTAATATATATATTAAGCATATTTAAACCATTTTAAAACGGCTATATATTATATAATTTTACGCGAAGCCGTTAAAATACTCCTTTCATATAAAAAAAATTAAGTTTTTAGGCTTTATTTTATTACCCTAGGGGATTTTAATAAACCCCAAGCGTACCCTTATTATTATTAAATAATCATTTTCGCGAACCTACCATAATATATAAATATCTTTAAGGTTTTATAATTTTTATCGGAGGTTTATTTATAAATACTTTGGTATTATAATTCCCTTTATTAATTTATTAAAAGGTAATATAAATGGCAAAAAGCCAGGGTTTATTAAATTAAACGCTTTAAAAAAAAAGGCGTTTTACCAGCTTATTAATGCATTTTAAAATAGTCCCTTACTTCGTTATTTTAACCCCTAACTGCTTATACGGATTAAAACCGATACTTTAAATTAAGTCTAAGCAATTATTTTATTATAACCGGATAAAAAAGGTGTATACCATCTTATTACTTTTTGGTTTGCTAAGTTTAAAGGAGCTAAACTAAATTACAGCACTTTTAATAAAAAACTATTTACCATTATTTTATTATTTAAATATTGGCGATATTATTTTAAAAGATTAGCGTTCCTAATTAAAATCCTTTCGGATTATTTTAATCTCCAAACCTTTATAAATTAATAAAAATTAAATGGCCGCTAAGTATATTAATGTATATATTTGGCCCACTTCGATTTTGAAATTAAGCACCAGGCAGGTAAATAAAACCCTACCGATACCCCGTCGAAAAGGCCTAATTATATTTTAAAAACTCCGGCGAAAGGTAATTTTCTTTTATTATAAAAGAAAATGGCTAAAGTATATAGCCTTGGGGCCATATAACCCTAAAAATTAAATAAACTATTATTTAAATACTCTTAAACGGACCTTATAAAGGAACCTTGGAAAATAACCCTACCCCGGGCAATAATTAAAGCTATTACGGTAAAAAAAAAACTATACTTATTTATAAGCGAAAGCCTATATAATTATATTAAATAATTATAAAGCGTTAATTTAATATATATTAAAAAAATCGCCACCCTAATATTAAGTAAACCTTAGGTTTTTAAAAACCCAGGCTGGGAAAGTTTAAATGGCCTTTTATTATTTAAGGGATGTATAATTATTCTAATAAAACTTATAATTCGAAGGGAGCTTATAATAACTTTATTATAATAATCCCTTGGCAAAACATTTCGGCAAATTTAAAATAAATAAATTATTAGGTCGGAAATACTTTTGGTTAAAAATAAGTAAAAATATGGCCAAATATATTAATAAATATGGTATTTATTAAAGAATAAGTATATTAAAATATTATCCTTATGGCGCTATGGTTTTTTTACCAATATCCCGGCGTCTTATAAGCGAACTTTTTATAAATTTTATTATTAATTTACCACCAATTATAAATGCCTTTAAAAAGATAAACGTAATCCTTATAATAATATATAAATATATTAAGCTTAAAATCTTTTTACCTATACGTAATAATATTATAATTTCCGAATTAATATAATTATTTTATAAAAAGGTTAAATTATAATACGGGGCCCTTAATAGTATTATTAATAATAAGGGACCCTTATTTATAAACAAATTTTAATTTAAATTATATTTTTATTTTAAAATTAAACGCCGCTTATTAACGGCGTTTTACCCCTAAACCAATGGCCAAACGAAAAGGGTAAACCAGGTATTAGAATATTTCTTATATTATTATACCACCCAAAATTAATTAAATTGGGTATCCCTATTATTATAAGTAAAATTTATATATAATAATATAAGGTATTTTAGTATATTTACCTTACCCTTTTAAATATTAATAGGGTATAATTTAAAATTTAAATATATGACCGAGGACGACCTTATTTTAAAAAGGGTACTTATTATAAACGCCAGGCTGGAAAACCTACGTATAATAAGGGAAACGCTTAAAAAATACCTTAAAAACGCCTAATAATATTAAAAAACTACCTATAATAAATATTACCAGCCAAAGTAATATAGGCGTGGCGATTTAATTAAACTTTTAACCAAAAATATCCGTTTTAAACTCCAATCGCGTAAACTGGCCCTAAGGTTTATTGGATTATTTAAAGTTTTTAATATTATAGGATCGCAGGCCTATGGCTTGGCCTTTCCTAATAAATATTTAAGATTATATAATGTTTTTTATATAAGCCTTTTGGAGCCGTAAAAAAACCGCTTAGGCAAATAAAAAAACCCTCTCCCGATACCGGACCTCGAAAAGAACCCGATATAATAAAAGATCCAATAGGTATTAAATAAGCGCAAATATTAGGGTAATTGGTATTACCTAATTTGCTGGATAGGATAGCCTCCGGAGTACAATTAGTAAATCCCGGAGGAAAATATAATAAATGTAATAAAAATAATAGTTAAATTTAAAAAGCAAAAAGGCAGGAAAAAGAACCTAAGGGGATTTTAAAAGCGAAAAAAAAGCTTATCTTGGTGAACCCGAAAATATTACCAATATATCCCTAGCCATACGCTTAAATAACGCAAGCCCCGAATACGAAGCACGTAGTTATATATTAAACGGGAATATAAAAGCGCCGGTATTAATTATTAAATTGGTAAAAGAAACCCCTTTAGGCCTACCCTTATAGGTACCTATATACCATATACCATAATAATTAATAAAAATAAAAAATAAAAAATCCACTAATGGAATTCGAACCCGGTTCCTTATCGAGAAAATATAATAATAACGCCACCCCAACCCCCGCAAAATAATAATAAAACTCCGGCCACTTTTAGGCCTTTAATTTGTTAAGGTAGGGCAACTCGCGTAATAAATTCTTAATAGTATTATCGGACATATATACGTCCTCCGCCACCTTGTAAAGACGCTTTATAAAATGGCATTTTACCATATAAAGCGCGGCGAACCCCAAGTCTTTTAATACGAAACGCGGTATTAATTAAAACTTTTAAACTTTACTGCCAACCGTACCTTAATCACCCCAAAATGATTAGTATATTATTAGGGAAATGTTTTACTGGGATAAGACTTATAATACCCAAGGGAAATTATTATATAAATTAGGCCAAAAGAAAACGGCAACCCACCACCATGGTTTGGTAAGTGGTAAAGTTTTAAAAAGGGAAATAAGATTATTAATATTACTCTTTTATTATTAATATTATATTAGGGTATTATTTACGGCAGCACGGTTCTTTTTATTATTAATAAGCCTATACTTAAAACGATATTACTGCTCGCAGTATAATAGGAGGGCCTGGTAATTATAAAACTTTTTATTAAGTTTATAAAAATGCCCAATATTAAAAATAAGCTCGCCAACCGTATTAAGATCGGCGGTAACCTTATCCTCGCTAAAAGGAAAGCGCTGTTTTATTATATTAGCACCCGGCAAACGCCAGGGAAATACCTTAATAAATATATACCGATAAACGATAATCTTTAAACTAAATAATTATTTTAAATAAATTATCGAAATTACCTTCCATACCGGTAATAAGCTTTTCATTCGGTTAATAATACGCCAACCCGGAAAAAACGCTTAGGGAATATTACTTATTTATAAAAATTATTGTTTTCACCATAATTATTATATAATATAATAATACCTCCCGACCAACGATAGTTTATGTAATGGGGTCCACAGGTTTACCCTGTGGGAAGGTCAGGCAAGGTGCAAAAGGCTAGAATAAATGGAATAGCAATAAGTATATTATAGCCAGTCTTTTTAAAAGCTTATTCTTAAAAAGAAGAAAAGGAGCCGAGTCCCTGTATTTTTGCGTCCCCTAGGGGGATCGCTTATATTACGCTAAAAGATCCTTAGCGTTCCATCCCAAAAAGGTCTTCCGTCCCAGTCCCGGGTAGGTCCCGGGTAGGCCGATATTCTTTATAATTATCCTCCCCTTTAGGGCAAATATCCTTAGCCGCTATTATGGCCTAAAAGTATTATAAATTATATGGTAAATATAAAATACTTGCGTTAATATAAAAGGTATAAACGCAGGCGTGATTATTATTTATAATAATACGTTATATATATAATGGTATATATAACCTTAAAGGCTCGGTTATTATAATTATATATTTTTATAATAATGCATACCTTTATATAGGTAAATAAAATATAACCCTTTATTAAATTATTACCCACTTTTTATTACCTTTTTTTTAATATTTCCTTAATATAATATTAATTTATAATTTTAATTTTATTTTAATTAATTTATAATTTTTATTTTATTTTAATTAATTTAAATAATTAATTAAATATAATATTATTTAATTTTTATTTATATTTTATTTTATTTTACCTTAATAATACTTTAATATATATTAAGCGATTATTTATATTAATCGTTTTATTATAATAAATATTATACCTTATTATTATTATAAGATTAAGGTATAATATTATTATTATTTCGCAGGGTAGCGGGACCGCGGCGGTATTATTTTTAATTAAAAGCATATTTATATATATTGCCGTTGTTATATTATAAATAATATCGATTTATTATGTAAGCCTAATTATTTCGACAGGCTTGCGCGGCCAAATTATTATTGGTCGGGGGGTATTATTATATTATATAATAATTATAATAAAAATAATAACCTTTATAAATAAGTAATATTCCCTAAGCGTTCTTTTCGGGTTGGCGTATTATTAATTAAATAAAAAGCCTATTACCGGTATAAAGGATAATTTTAATAATTTATTTAAAACGATTATTTAATTTAAAGATTATTATTTGTCGGTATATATTTATTGAGGTATTTACCTGGTATTTGCCGGGTATTAATATAATAAAACAGCGCTTCCCTTTTAGCGAAAATAAGATCGCCGCCGACCTTAATATAATTGGCGAGCTTATTTTTAATATTAGGCATTTTTATAAATTTAATAAAGAATTTTATAATTACCAGGCCCTTTTATTGTATTATAAATAATAATATTATTTTAAATATAGGCTTATTAATAATAAAAAGAACCGTATTATTATAAATAATATCTTAGTATAATATTAATAATAAAAAAGTAATATTAATAATTTCGTTTCCCTTTTTAAAATTTTACCACCTACCAAGCTATAATAATAGGTCGCCGTTCTCTTTTGGCCCAGTTTATATAACGATTTCCCTTAGGTATTATAAATTTTATCCCGATAAAACGCTTCCTTAATAATATATTAACGATTTTGGGGTAATTAAGGTGCGGTTAGTAATAAAGTTTAAAAGTTTTAATTAATGCCGCGTTTTATACTAGGAAACTTAGGGTTCGCCGCGTTTTATATAATAAAATACCATTTTATGGAGCGTTTTTGCGAGGTAGCGGAGAACGCATATGTATTCGATAATACCATTAAGGATTTATTACGCGAGTTACCCCATTTTAATAAATTAAAGGCCTAAATACGTTCGGGGTCTCGGGGGGTTTTACTGGAGTTCTGGGGGTAATATTATGGCGTTTTCTTAATAAAAAATCGGATGCGAATCCTAATAATATTTTTATGGTTTATTATAATATGTAATATATAGGTACTTATGGGGGTAGGCCCGGGGGGGTTTCCCTTATTAATTTAATAACTGGTACCGGCGCTCTTATATTTTTAATATATAATTACATGCTTCGTATTCTGGGCTTATATTACTTAAATATATAATTAGGGATATACTGGTAATATCTTTATATTTACCAAAGTAAACTCTTTTTCCGCTTTTAGAATTCCCTTAGGTTCTTTTTCCTGCCTTTTCGCTTTTTAAACTTAACTATTATTTTTATTATATTTGCCATATTTTCCTCCGGGATTTATTAATTATACTTCGGAGGCCATTTTATTTAACAAATTAGGTAATACCAATCGCCTTAATATTTGCGCTTATTTAATACTTATTCGATCTTTTATTACTCCGGGTCCTTTTTAAGGTCCGGTATCGGGAAAGGGTTTTTTTACTTGCCTAAGCGGTTTTTCCACGGCTTTAAAAGGCTTATATAAAAAACGTTATATAATTTTAAATATTTATTAAAAAAGGCCAAATAATAGGGCTGCAATCCTATAATATTAAGAATTCTAAATGGTCCGATAAACCTTAGGGCCAGTTTATATAATAGGAATTCAAAACGGATATTTTTGGTTAAAAATTTAACCAAATTACCATGCCTATATTATTTTAATTGGTAATATTTATTATAAATATTCTTTTAATATTATTAGGCGTTTTTAAGGTGCTTTTTAAACGTTTCCCTTATTATATGTAGGTTTTCCAGCCTGGCTTTTATAACGGGTACCCTTTTTAAAATAGGGTTATCCTTAACCTTATATTTAAACTTTAAATTATACCTTATTAATATTTAAAAAGGTAAGGTAAATATATTAAAATACCTTATATTATTATATATAAATTTTGCTTATAATAATAAAGATACTTAATTTAATTAATTTTAGGTAATATAATAATATAGGAAATATTCCAAAACCTGGTTTACCCTCTCCGTTTAACCATGGGTTTAGGGGTAAAACGCTATTAATAAGCGGCGTTTAATTTTAAAATAAAAATATAATTTAAACCAGAACTTATTTATAAATAGGGGTCCCTTATTATTAATAATACTATTAAGGGCCCCGTATTATAATTTAACCTCCCTATAAAATAATTATATTAATTTGGGAATTATAATATTAATACGCACGGGTAAAAAAATTCCAAGCTTAATATATTTATATATTATTATAAGGATTATATTTACCTTTTCGAAACCATTTATAATTAAGAATAAACCAGTAATAAAATCCATAAAAAATTCGCTTATAGGACGCCGGGGTATTGGTAAAAAAACTATAATATTATAAGAATAATATTTTAATATACTTATTTTTTAATAAATATTATATCCGTTAATATATTTGGCCATATTTTTATTTATTATTAATTAAAAATATTTCCGACCTAATAATTTATTTATTTTAAATTTACCGAAATATTCTGCCAAGGGATTATTATGGTGGAATTATATAAGCTTCCTTTAAATTATAAGTTTTATTAGGATAATTATACATTCCTTAAATAATAAAAGGCCATTTGGACTTTTCCAGCCTGAATTTTTAAAAACCTAAGGTTTATTTAATATTAAAATGGCGATTTTTTTAATATATATTAAATTAATATTTTATAATTATTTAATATAATTATATAGGCTTTTATTTATAAATAAGTATGGTTTTTTCTTTACCGTGGTAGTTTTAATTATTACCCGGGGCAGGGCTATTATTAAGGTTTTTTTATAAGGTTCGTTTAAAAGTACTTAAATAATAATTTATTTAATTTTTAAGGTTATATAACCCTAAGGCTATATATTTTACCCATTTTCCTTTATAATAATAAAATAAAATTATTTTCCGCCGGAATTTTTAAAATATAATTAGGCCTTTTTAATGGGGTATCGGTAGGGTTTCGCTTACCTGCCTGGTGCTTAATCTTAAAATTAAAGGGGGCTAAATATATATATTAATATATTTAACGGCCATTTAATTTTTATTAATTTATAAAGGTTTGGAAATTAAACTAATCCGAAAGGATTTTAATTAGGAATATTAACCCTTCGAGATAATATTAATAATATTTAAATAATAAAATAATGGTAAATAATTTTTTATTAAAAGTATTATAATTTAGCTTAGCTTTTTTAAACTTAATAAATCAAAAAGCAATAGGGTGGTATATACCTTTCTTGTCCGGTTATAATAAAATAATTATTTAGGCCTAATTTAAGGCATTGGCTTTAACCCGTATAAATAATTAGGGGTTAAAATAATACAATAGGGGAGTATTTTAAAATATATTAATAAACTGGTAAAACGCCTCCTTTTTTAAAGCGTTCAGTTTAATAAACCCTGGCTTTTTCCTATTTATATTACCTTTTAATAAATTGGTAAGGGGAGTTATAATTCCAAAATATTTATAAATAAACCTTTAATAAATATTATAAAACCTTAAAAATATTTATATATTATAATAAGTTCGCGGGAATGGCCATTTAATAATAATAAGGGTACGTTTAGGGTTTATTAAAATCCCCTAGGGTAATAAAATAAAGCTTAAAAATTTAATTTCCTTTATATAAAAAAAATATTTTAACGGCTTTGCGTATAATTATATAATGCGTAACCGTTTTAAAACGGTTTAAACGTACTTGGTATATATATTATAATCGGAGTAGAAAATTAAAATATTATTTAAATAAATAATATAAAAATTATCGATTAACCCTTTTAGGGTATTATAAATATAATTTTAAAAGGTGGCAGGGGTATTGGTAAGGTTAAATGGTATAACCAAATATTTATAATGGCCGTATTAAAAACGGAACGTTATTTTCCACTCCTTTCCCTCCTTAATATAAATTGGATAATATATATTTTTAATATTAATTTTAGTAAAAAAATATGCTTTATTAATTTGGTTTAAAATCTTTATTACCAAAGGAAAGGGGTAATTATTCTTTATTATTATTTTATTAAAACCCTTATAATCCATATAAAGCCTTAAATTTCCGTTTAAATTTAAAATAAATAAAATCGGGGCTTTTAATAGGGATAATAATAAATGTGTAAGTTTTTTTGATTAGGCATTTATCCAAATAGGCTTATAAGGCTGCCAGTTTTTTTTGGTAAAATGGGTAAATAGGCGTATAAAAAGGTGTAAATTCGGGAAAGAAAAAAATAATATAATCCGCATTATTATATAACGGAAGGGTATTACCTACGGGGTTTTCGAATATATTTTAAAATATTTAAAATTCGTTTGGCATTTTTTAAGGGTATACCGTATTATTACTTTTTTTTTTTCCTTAAAAAATAACTCGGGTGGCGTTTATATAAGGGAAAATATATAGGCCTTATTTTTATAAATTTTTATAAATTTATAAGCGGATAAAATAAAAATATATATAAGGTTAATGGTAAAAAACCAGCGTTTTATTAGCGGATTAAGGGTAATTTTTTCCCGTATTATTACCGCCATAAATAATAATATAAAGGAATTATTATTCATATTTTTTACCGTAATATATAAAATAATAAAGGTATGGGAATTTCCCCGATTATTTATTATACGAAATAAAACCTCGAATATATTTTAGGGTATTGCCTTTATTCCATTAAGTATATTTAATTATAACGGAATTATTAATACTTTTTTAAATTTATATTTTATTATAAATAATAAGTTAATAATATTAATTTCCGCGCTTATATTTAAATTAATTAAAATGGAGGCTGCGGACTTAAAAATTAGGGGGATAAAATAGCGGAAATAAAAAAACGAAATAATACCTTTATAAGAGTAAAAAGCAATGCAGGAATTAAGGTACCTATACTACTTTTTTATTTCCCGATTATTCCGCCTTAAAATCGCTTTCCTTTCTTTTACCTTTCGCGTAACCGGCCGTCCCTTTTTTTACGGCGGCTCGTGCTTATCCCGGGGTTTAAGTACAGCCGGAAAAAAGGTAATATTTTAAATTATATCGGAAATATTTAAATGGTTTACCGGTTTTATAATTAGGCGGGGTTTTTTTTCCTTTTTTTTTTAATTAATGCCCTTTTTATTATAATATGGTGGCGCAAACCCGGTTTAATTTCCCCTTTTTTTTCGGAAGTACTTTCCCTTTAAGTCTTATTAGGGTTTCGCTAATACCTTACCCTTTTTTCCCTGGATTTTTACTCCTTTTAACCTTAATATATAAAATCGGTTATATAATATTTAGGCCAAATTAATTATATTAATTTATATAATAAGTTTAGGATTATTATATATATTAATATTATTAATAAAGATTAATATTAATTTAATATAAAATACTTAAGCCTTTATTTTTTTATTAATATTTTTAAATTAATTTTCCAGGAATAAAAGGTAATGGTGGAATTTTTATAAGGATTAGGCTTCCCTTTAATACGCGTTTTTTAATAATTATTAAAGGGTATAATCCTTATTTTATATATCCTTAAATTAAATTTTAATTTAAATATAAAATACCGTTTAATCGTTTTGGTTTTATTCCCTTAGCGTTTTACTTTTAAGGGTATTTAAAAATATTTACCAATATTAATATAAATCCGGCGCTATATAATTAAATATAAAGAGTATTTTTTTATAATCCTTATAATATTTTTTATAATTTTTATTAAAAACGCATTAAAGGTTTATTTTTTAAATATTATATTAACGGATAATGGTAATAATTATAAGGGTAATAATATTAATTATTTTAATATTAGGTTCTTTATTATTCGATAATAAATCGCTTTATTTTAAATAATATTTCGCCCGTAATTGGCCTTTTCCAAATTTAACCAATTCCGCTTTTAAGGCTTATTATTTATACTTTAAATTTCGAATATATTTAAATTAAATAATACGCTTAGTATAGTATTATTCGAAAGTATAAAGGTTAAAATCTCCCTTTTTTTAAGGTATTTTCTTTTTATTATTATTATTTAGGATAAAATGGTTATATAATAACGGAGCGGGGGCGTTTTATTAGGATTAATACGCAAGTTTATTTTTATTTTTATTATAAGGATTCGATTATCCGTTTTTTATTCTTAATATTTTGGGTAACCAAGGGGAGAAAAATAAAAATTATAATAAAGCTTATAGGTTTACCCTATGGGAAGGTTAGGCAAGGTGCGAAAGGCTAAAATAAATGGGATGGCAATCAGTATATTATAACCAGTTTTTTTTAAAGCGTATTTTTAAGAAAAAAAAAAGGAGCCGAGTCCTTTTATCTCTGCGTTCCCTGGGGGGATCGCTTATATTACTCTAAAAGCTCATTGGCGTTTTATCCCAGGAAGGCCTTCCGTACCAGTCCCGGGTAGGTCGACGTTCCTTACAAAAGCCAAAATAATTAAACGGTATTTCGTATTTAAATTAAAACTTAATTTAAAAACGCATAAAATAAGGATTATACCCTTTAACGATTATTAAAAAACGCGTATTAAAGGGAAGCCTAATCCTTATAAAAACTCAACCATTACCTTTTATCCCTGGAAACCCAGTTTAAAAATATTAATAAAAAAATAAAGGCTTAAGTATTTTACGCTAAATTAATACTAACCCTTATTAATAATATTAATATATACGGAGACCCTAAATTTATTATATAAATCGGCATTATTAATTTGGCCTAAATATTATATAATTAAATATATATATTAAGGTTAAAGGGAGTAAAAGCCCAAGGAAAAAAGGGCGAGGTATTAGCGAAACCCCAGCGAAACCTAAAGGGAAAGTACTCCCGAAAAAAAGGGGGGAATTAACCCGGGTTTACGCCACCACGTTATAATAAAAAGGGCACCAAATAAAAAAAAAAAAAAAAAAAAACCCCCCGCCTAATTATAAAACAGGTAAAGCACTTAAATATTTCCGATATAATTTAAAATATTACATTTTTCCCGGCTATACCTAAACCCCGGGATAAATATAAGCCGCCGTAAAAAAAGGGTCGGCCGGCCAGGTAAAGGGTAAAAGAAAAGGAAATAATTTTAAGGCAAAATAATAGGGAAATAAAAAAATGGTATAAGTACCTTTACTCCTATATCGCTTTTTATTTTTATAAAAATACTACCTCGTTTTTTTATTTCCGCTACTTTTATCCCCTTAATTTTTAAATCCGCAGCCTTTATTTTCATTAATTTAAATATAGGCGCGGAAATTAATATTATAAATCTATTGTTTATAATAAAATATAAGCTTAAAAAGGTATTAATAATTCCGCCATATTTAAATATATTAAATAGAACGGAAATAATATTTGAAAATATATTCGAGGTTTTATTTTATATACTAAATAATCGGGGAAATTCCCGCACCTTTATTGCTCCGTATATTACGGTAAAAAATAAAAATAATAATTCACCTGTATTATTATTAATAGCGGTAATAATACAGGAGAGAATTACCCTTCATCCGTTAATAAAACGCTGGTGTTTTACCATTAACCTTATATATATTTCCATTTTATCCGCTTGCAAATTTATAAGAATTTATAAAAATAAGGCCGATATATTCTCCCTTTTATAAATACCACCCGTTTTATTTTCAAGGAAAAAAAGGAAAATAATAATACGATATACCTTTAAAAAATCCTAAGCAAATTTTAAGCGTTTTAAAATATATTCGAAAACCCTATGTAAGGAACGTCGACCTACCCGGGAGCTACCCGGGACTGGTACGGAAGACCTTCCTGGGATGGAACGATAAGGATCCCTTAGCGTAATATAAGCGATCTCCCTAGGGGACGCAGAGACAAAGGAACTCGGCTCCTCTTTTTCTTCTTAAGAATAAGCTCTTAAAAAGACTGGTTATAATATATTTATTATTATCCTATTTATTTTAACCTTTTATACCTTGCCTAACCTTCCCATAGGATAAACCTATGGACCTTATTATAATTCTTATTTTTCTCCCCCTAATTACCCAAAATATTAAAAGTAAAAAACGGACGATCGAATCCTTATAATAAAAATAAAAACGAACTTGCGTATTAATCCTAATAAAACGCCCCCGCTCCGTTATTATATAATTATTTTATCTTAAATAATAATAATAAAAAGGAAATACCTTAAGAAAAGGGAGATTTTAATTTTTATACTTTTAAATAATATTATACTAAGCGTATTGCCTAATTTAAATATATTCGAAATTTAAAGCGTAAATAATAAGCCCTGGAAGCGGAACTGGTTAAACTCGGAGAAAACCAACCACGGGCGAAATATTATTAAAAATAAAGCGATTTATTATTAAATAATAAAGGACCCAATATTAAAATTATTAATATTATTACCCTTTTAATTATTACCATTTTTTATTAATATAATATTTAAAAAATAAACCTTTAATACGTTTTTAACGGAAATTATAAGAAATATTATAAGGATTATAAAAAGATCCTCCTTATATTTAATTATATAGCGCTGGAATTATACTAACGCTGGTAAATATTTTTAAATACCCTTAAAAGTGAAATATTAAAGGAATAAAGCCAAAACGATTAAACGGCATTCCGTATTTGGATTAAAACTTAATTTAAAAACGTATAAAATAAGGATTATACCTTTTAATAATTATTAAAAAACGCGCATTAAAAGGAAGTTTAATCCTTATAGGAATTCCACTATTATTTTTTATTCTTGGAAAATTAATTTAAAAATATTAATAAGGAAATAAAGGCTTAAGTATTTTACGCTAAATTAATACTAGCCCTTATTAATAATATTAATATATATAATAATCCTAAATTTATTATATAAATTAATATGGTTAATTTAGCCTAAATATTATATAACCGATTTTATATACTAAGGTTAAAGGGAGCGAGAATTTAGGAAAAAAAGGGCGAGGTATTAATAAAACCCCAGCGAGATTTAAAGGAAAAGTATTCCCAAAAAAAAGGGGGAATTAAACCGGGTTTATATTATTATATTATAATAAAAAGGGCATTAATTAAAAGAAAAAAGGAAAAAAAAACCCGCCTAATTATAAAACCGGTAAACCATTTAAATACTTTTAATATAATTTAAAATATTACCTTTTTCCCGGTTATACTTAAACCCCGGGATAAGTATAAGCCGCCGTAAAAAAAAGGGACGGCCGGCCAGGCGAAGGGCGAGAGAAAAGGAAGTAATTTTAAGGCGGAATAATCGGGAAATAAAGGAATAGTATAAGTACCTCCACTTCTGCATTACTTTTCACTTTTATAAAGGTATTATCTCGTTTTTTTATTTCCGCTATTTTTATCCCCTTAATTTTTAAATCCGCAGCCTTTATTTTAATTAATTTAAATATAAGTGCGGAAATTAATATTATTAATTTATTATTTATAATAAAATATAAATTTAAAAAGGTATTAATGGTTTCATTATAATTAAGTATATTTAACGGAACGGAGGTAATACTTTAAGGTATATTCGAGGTTTTATTTTATATAGTGGATAATTGGGAAAATTCCCGTACTTTTATTACTCCGTGCATTATAATGAAAAATAAAAATAATAACTCCCCTGTATTATTATTAATAGCGGTAATAATACGGGAAAAAATCGCCCTTAATCCGTTAATAAAACGCTGGTTTTTTACCATCGATCTTATATATATTTTTATTTTATCCGCTTATAAGTTTATAAAAGTTTATAAAAATAAGGCCTATATATTTTCCCTTATATAAATGCCACCCGAGCTATTTTTTAAGGAAAAAAAGGAAGATAATAATGCGGTGTACCTTTAAAAAATTCCAAGCGAACTTTAGGCGTTTTAAAATATATTCGAAAACCTTATAAATGGTGCCCTTTTATTATATAATAGCGCGGATTATATTATCCCTTTTTTTTCAAGTCCATACCTCCTTATAGGCCTATTTACCCATTTTTCCAAAAGGAATTGGCAGCCTTATAAGCCTATTTGGATAAATGCCTAATTAAAGGATTTATATATCCATTATTATCCCTATTAAAAGCCCCGATTTTATTTATTCTAAAATCAAACGGAAGTTTAAGGTTTTATATGGATTATAGGGGTTTTAATAAAATAATAATAAAGAATCGCTACCCCCTCCCTTTAATAATAAAAATTTTAAACCGAATTAATAAAGCATAATTTTTTATTAAAATTAATATTAAAAATATATATTATCGAATTTATATTAAGGAGGGCAAGGAGTGGAAAATAGTATTCCGTTTTTAATACGGCTATTATAAATACCTGGTTATACTATTTAATCTTACTAATACCCCTGCCATTTTTTAAAATTATATTTATAATACTTTAAAAGGGTTAATCGATAATTTTTATATTATTTATTTAAATAATATTTTAATTTTCTCCTTCGATTATAATATATATATTAAATATATTTAAGCCGTTTTAAAATGGTTACGTATTATATAATTATACGCGAAACCATTAAAATATTCCTTTTATATAAAAAAAGTTAAATTTTTAGGCTTTATTTTATTACCCCAGGGGATTTTAATAAACCCTAAGCGTACCCTTACCATTATTAAATGGCCATTCCCGCGAATCTATTATAATATATAAGTATTCTTAAGGTTTTATAATTTTTATTAAAGATTTATTTATAAATATTTTGGTATTATAGCTTCTTTTATTAATTTATTAAAAGGTAATATAAATGGGAAAAAGCCAGGGTTTATTAAACTGAACGCTTTAAAAAAGGAGGCGTTTTACCAGTTTATTAATATATTTTAAAATGCTCCCTTATTTCGTTATTTTAATCCCTAACTACTTATACGGGTTAAAACCGATGCCTTAAATTAGGCCTAAATAACCATTTTATTATAACCGGACAAAAAAGGTATATACCACCCTATTATTTTTTGGTTTACTAAGTTTAAAAAAGCTAAGCTAAATTATAATACTTTTAATAAAGAATTATTCGCCATTATTTTATTATTTAAAAATTGGCAATATTATTTTAAAGGGTTAGCATTCCCAGTTAAAATCCTTTCGGATTATTTAACCTTTAAACCTTTATAAATTTATAAAAATTAAATAGCCGCCAAATATATTGGTATATATATTTGGCCCCCTTTAATTTTAAGATTAAATATTAGATAGGTAAGCGAAACCCTGCCGATACCCCGTTAAGGAGGCCTAATTATATTTTAAAAACTCCGGCGGAAGGTAATTTTTTTCTATTATTATAAAAGAAAATGGCTAAAGTATATAACCTTAGGGTTATATAACCCTAAAGATTAAGTAAGTTATTATTTAAATATTCCTAAACGGACCTTATAAAGGAACCTTAAAAAATGGCCCTGCCCCGGGTAATAATTAAAACTATTATAATAAAGGAAAAACTATACTCGTTTATAAATAAAAGCCTATATAATTATATTAAATAATTATAAAATATTAACCTAATATATATTAAAAAAATCGCCACTTTAATATTAGGTAAACCTTAGGTTTTTAAAAATCTAGGCTTGGAAAGTTTAAATAATCTTTTATTATTTAAGGAATATATAATTATTCCGATGAAATTTATAATTCGAAGGGAGTTTATATAGCTTTATTATAATAATCCTTTGGTAGAATATTTCGGTAAATTTAAAATAAATAAATTATTAAATCGGAAATATTTTTAATTAGGGATAAATAAAAATATAACCAAATATATTAACGGATATGGTATTTATTAAAGAATAAATATACCAAAATATTATTCTTATGGCGCCATGGTTTTTTTATTAATATCCCGGCGTTCTATAAGCGAATTTTTTATGGATTTTATTATTGGCTTACCATTAATTATAAATGGCTTTAAAAAGGTGGATATAATCCTTATGGTAATATATAAATATATTAAGCTCGGAATCTTTTTACCCGTATATAATAATATTATAATTTTCAAATTAATATAATTATTTTATAAAAAGGTTAAATTATAATACGGGGCCCCTAATAGTATTATTAATAATAGGGGACCCCTATTTATAAGCAAGTTTTGGTTTAAATTATATTTTTATTTTAAAATTAAATACCGTTTATTAATGGCGTTTTACCCCTAAACCAATGGCCAAACGGAAAGGATAAACCAAGTATTAGAATATTTCTTATATTATTATATTACCCAAAACTAATTAAACTAAATATCCCTATTATTATAGGCAAAATTTATATATAATAATATAAAATATTTTAATATATTTACCTTACCCTTTTAAATATTAATGGGGTATAACCCAAAGTTTAAATATAAGGCCAAGGATAACCCTATTTTAAAAAGGGTACCCGTTATAAAAGCCAGGCTGGAAAACCTACGTATAATAAGGGAAACGCTTAAAAAGCACCTTAAAAACGCCCAGCAGTATTAAAAAAATGCTTATAATAAACGTTACCAGTTAAAGTAATACAGGCGGGGCGATTTGGTTAAACTTTTAACCAAAAATATCCGTTTTAAATTCCCATCGCGTAAATTAACCCTAAGGTTTATCGGACCTTTTAAAGTTTTTAATATTATGGGATCGCAGGCCTATTATTTGGCCCTTTCTAACGAATACTTAAAATTATATAATGTTTTCCATATAAGCCTTTTAGAGCCGTGGAAAGACCGCTTAGGCGAATAAGAGAACCCTTTTTTAATACCAAACCTTAAAAAGGACCCGGAGTAATGGGAAATCGAATAGGTATTAAATAAGCGTAAATATTAAGGTAATTGGTATTACTTAATTTATTAAATGGAATAGTTTCCGGAGTACGATTAATGGATCCCGGAGGAAAATATGGTAAATATAATAAAAATAATAATTAAGTTTAAAAAGTAAGAAGGTAAGAAAAGGAACCTAAGGGGATTTTAAAAGCGGGAAAAAAGCTTATCTTGGTAAATATAAAGATATTATTAGTATATTCCCAGCCATACGTTTAAGTAATATAAGCCCAAAATACGAAGCACGTAATTATATATTAAAAATATAAAAGCGCCGGCATTAATTATTAAATTAATAAGGGAAATCCCCCCGGGCCTACCCTTATAAGTACCTATATACTATATACCATAATAAACCATAAAAAATATTATCGGGACTTATACCCGATTTTTTATTAAGGAAACGCCATAATATTACCCTTAGAACTTTAGTAGAACCCTCCCGAGACCCCGAACGTATTTAGGCCTCCAATTTATTAAAATGGGGCAACTTACGTAATAAGTTCTTAATAGTATTATCGGACACGCGTGCGTTCTCCGCCACCTCGCAAAGACGCTTTATAAAATAGTATTTTGCCATATGGAGCGCAGCAAATCCCGAGTCTTTTGGTATAAAATGCGGTATTAATTAAAACTTTTAAACTTTATTGCCAACCGCACCTTAATTATCCCAGAATCGTTAATATATTGCTTGGAAAACGTTTTATTAGGATAAAACTTATAGCACCTAAAGGAAATCGCTGTATAAACTGGGCCAGAAAAGACCGACGATTAATTATTATTACTTGATAGGTGGTAAAGTTTTAAAAAGGGAAACGAGATTATTAATATCGCTTTTTTATTACCAGTATTATATTAGGGTATTATTTACGGTAATGCGGTTTTTATTATTATTAATAAACCTATGCTTAAAATAATATTATTATTTATAATATAATAAAAGGGCCTGGTAATTATAAAACTTTTTATTAAGTTTATAAAAATGCCTAATATTAAAAATAAGCTCGCCAATTGTATTAAGGTCGGCGGCGACCATATTTTTATTAAAAGGGAAATGCTATTTTATTATATTAATACCCGGTAAATACCAGGGAAATGCCTTAATAAATATATATTAATAAACGATAATTTTTAAATTAAATAATCGTTTTAAAAAAATCGTTAAAGTTATCCTTTATACCCGTAATAGGTTTTTTATTCGGTTAATAATACGTTAACCCGGAAAAAACGCTTGGGAAATATTACTTATTCGTAAAGGTTATTATTTTTATTATAATTATTATATAATATAATAATACCCCCCGACCAATAATAATTTGGCCGCGCGAGCCTGTCGAAACGATTAGGCTTGTGTAATAAATCGATATTATTTATAATAGGATAACGGTAATATATATAAATATACTTTTAACCAAAAATAACGCCGCCGCGGTCCCGTTATCCTATAAAATAATAATAATATTATATTTTGGTTTTATAATAATAATAAGGTATAATGTTTATTATAACGAAACAATTAATATAAATAATCGTTTAATAAACGCTAAGGTATTATTAGGGTAAAATAAGGTAAAGTATAAATAAAAGTTAAGTGATATTATATTTAATTAATTATTTAAATTAATTAAGATAAAATTAAGTTTATAAGTTAATATTATATTAAGGAAATATTAGAAAAGAGGTAACGAAAAGTGGGTAATAATTTAGCGAAGGGTTATATTTTATTTACCTATAAAAAGGTGTGCGTTATTATAAAAATGCGTAATTATAATAACCGAGCCTTTAAGGCTGCATGCACCATTATGTATATAATGCGCCATTACGTATAATAACCACGCCTGCGCTTATATTTTTTACATTAACGCAAGCATTTTATACCCCCCACATTATTTATAATGCTTTTGGGCCGCAATGGCGGCTAAGGATATCCGCCCTAAAGGGGAGGATAATTATAAGAAACATCGACCTACCCGGGACCTACCCGGGACTGGTACGGAAAACCTTTTTGGGATAAAACGATAAGAATCCCTTAGCGTAATATAAGCGATCTCCCCAGGGGACGTAAAGATAAAGGAACTCGGCTTTTTTTTTTCTTTTTAAAAATAAGCTTTTAAAAAGACTGGTTATAATATACTTATTGCCATCCCATTTATTCTAGCCTCTTGCACCTTGCCTGACCTTCCCATAGGGTAAACCTGTGGACCCCATTACACCCTATAGGTGGTGCCCTTGTATTATATAATAATGCGAATTATATTATCCCTTTCCTTTTTAAGTTTATACCTCCTTATAGGCCTATTTACCCACTTTTTCAAAAAGGAATTGGCAGCCTTATTAGCCTATTTAAACGAATGCCTAACCAAAGGATTTATACATTTATTATTATTACCATTAAAAGCCCCGATTTTATTTATTTTAAAATTTAACGGAAATTTAAGGCTTTATATAAATTATAAGGGTCTTAATAAAATACCGGTAAAGAATCGCTACCCCCTCCCTTTAATAACGGAGATTTTAAACCGAATTAGCGGAGTATAATTTTTTACCAAAATTAATATTAAAAATATATATTATCGAATCTGTATTAAAAAGGGAAAAAAATGGAAAATAATATTCCGTTTTTAATATAATTATTATAAATACCTGGTTATACCATTTGGCCTTACCAATACCCCTGCCACTTTCCAGAATTATATTTATAATACTTTAAAAAATTAATCGATCATTTTTATATTATTTATTTAAATAATATTTTAATTTCCTTTTTTAATTATAATATATATACTAAGTACGTTTAAGCCGTTTTAAAACGATTACGCATTATATAATTATAGGCGAAACGGTCGAAATATTCTTTTTTTATAAAGGAAATTAAATATTTAAACTTTATTTTATTATTATAAAGAATTTTAATAAACCCTAAGCGTATTTTTATTAGTATTAAATGGCCATTCCCGCGAACCTATCATAATATATAAGTGTTTTTAGGATTTTGTAATTCTTATTAAAGGTTTATCCATAAATACACTGGTATTATGGCTTCCCTTACCAACCTATTATAAGGTAATATAAACAGGAAAAAACCAGGATTTATTAAATTAAACGCCCCCAAAAAGGAGGCGTTTTATCAATTTCTTAATACATTTTTAAAATACTCCCCTGCTTTATTATTTTAACCCCTAATTATTTATACGGGTTAAAACCGACATATTAAATTAGGCCTAAATAATTATTTAATTATAACCGGATAAAAAAGGTATATACCACCCTATTGTATTTTGGTTTATTAAGTTTAAGGAAACTAAACAAAATTATACTACTTTTAATAAAAAATTACTCGCCATTATTATATTATTTAAATATTGGCGATATTATCTCGAAGGGTTAATATTTTTAATTAAAATCTTTTCGGATTATTTTAATTTTTGAATGTTTATAAATTAATAAAAATTAAATGGCCGCTAAATATATTAATATATATATATTTGGCCATTTTTAATTTTAGAATTAAGCACCAGGCAGGTAAGCGAAACCTTGCCGATGCCCCGTTAAAAAGGCCTAATTATATTTTAAAAGCTCCGGTGGAAATTAATCTCCTTTTATTATTATAAAAAAATAATTAATGTATATAGCCTTAGGGCCATATAATCCTAAAAATTAAATAAACCATTATTTAAATATTCCTACACGGACCTTATAAAAGAACCTTAAAAAATCGCCCTACCCCGGGTAATAATTAAAATTACCATAATAAAGGAGAAACCATATTCGTTTATAAATAAAAGCCTATATAATTATATTAAATAATTATAAAATATTAATTTAATATATATTAAAAAAATCGCTATTTTAATATTAGGTAAATCTTAAATTTTTAAAAACCCAGGCTAAAAAAGTCTAAATGGTCCTTTATTATTTAACGAATATATAATTATTTTAATAAAACTTATAATTCGAAGGGAGTTTATATAACTTTACCATAATAATCCCTTGGTAGGATATTTTTATAAATTTAAAATAAATAAATTATTAAATTAAAAATATTTTTGGTTAAGGATAAATAAAAATATGGCCAAGTATATTAATGTATATAATATTAATTAAAAAATAAATATATTAAAATATTATCCTTATAATATCATGGTTTTTTTATTAATACCCCGGTATTTTATAAGCGGATTTTTTATAGATTTTATTATTAGTTTACCATTAATTATAAATGGTTTCGAGGAGATAAATATAATCCTTATAATAATATATAAATATATTAAACTCGGAATTTTTTTGCCTATATATAATAATATTATAATTTCCGAATTAATATAATTATTTTATAGGGAGGTTAAATTATAATACGGGGCCTTTAACGGTATTATTAATAATAAGGGACCCTTCTTTATAAATAAGTTTTGGTTTAAATTATATTTTTATTTTTAAATTAAATACCGCTTATTAACGGCGTTTTATTTTTAAACCGACGGCCAAACGGAAAGGATAAACCAGGTATTGGAATATTTCCTATATTATTATACTACTTAAAATTAATTAAAGTGGGCGTTTTTATTATTATAAATGAAATTTATATATAATAATATAAGGTATTTTAATATATTTACCTTACCTTTTTAAATATTAATGGGTTATAATTTCAAGTTTAAATATAAGGCCGAGGATAATTTTATTTTAAAAAGAATATTAATTATAAAAGCCAGGCTAAAAAACCTACCTATGATAAGGGAAACGCTTAAAGAATACCTTAAAAACGCCCAGTAAAATTAAAAAAATACCTATAATAAATATTATTAGCCAAAATAATATAAGCATGGCAATTTGGTTAAACTTTTAATTAACAATATCCGTTTTAAATTCCCATCGTATAAACTAATCTTAAGATTTATCGGACCATTTAAAGTTTTTAACATTATGGGATTGCATGCCTATCGTTTGGCCTTTTCTAGCCAATATTTAAGATTATATAATATTTTTATATAAGCCTTTTGGAGCCGTGGAAAAACCGTTTAAGTAAATAAAAAAACCCTTTTCCAATACCGGACCTCGAAAAGAACCCGGAACAGTGGAAAATTAAATAGGTATTAAATAAGCGTAAATATTAGGGCGATTAGTATTATTTAATTCGTTAAATAAAATGGCCTCCGGAATACGATTAATAAATCCTGGAGAAAAATATGGTAAACGTAATAAAAATAATAATTAAGTTTAAAAAGCGAGAAGGTAGGAAAATGAACCCAAGGGGATTTTAAAAGCGAAAAAAAAGCTTATTTTAATAAATACGAAAGTATTACCAATATATCCCTAGCCATACGCTCAAATAACGCAAGCCTAAAATATAAAGCACGTAATTATATATTAAATGGGAATATAAAAGCGCCGGTATTAATTATTAAATTAATAAGGGAAACCCCCCGGGCTTACCCTTATAGGCACCTATATACTATACACCATAATAATTAATAAAAATAAAAAGGAAAATCTATTAATGGAATTCGAACCCGGTTTTTTATTAAGGAAATATAATAATAATGCTACCCAAATTTTAATAAAACGATTACGAGGCACCGGCCACGTTTAGGCCTTTAGTTTATTTAGGTGGGGGAGCTTACGCAATAAGGCCTTAATAATATTATTAAATATATATATGTTTTCCGCCAATTTATAAAGCCGCTTTATAAAATGGTATTTGGCCATATGGAGGGCCGCGAAGCCCGAATTACCCGGGATTAGGCGGGGTATTAATTAAAACTTTTAAACTTTATTATTTACCGCACCCTAATTACCCCAGAATTATTAATATAGTGCCAGGGAAACGTTTTATTAGGATAAAATTTATAATACCCAGGGGAAATTACTATACCGATTAAGGCAATAAAAAGCAATACCCGACCACCATAATTTGGTAGGTGGCGAAATTTTAAGAAAAAAAGCGAGGGTATTAATATTACTCCCTTATTATTAATATTATATTAGGGTATTATTTACGGTAGTCCGGTTTTTCTTATTACCGGTAAGCCTATACATAAAATAATATTATTACTTATAATATAATACAAAAGTTTGGTAACTATAGAATTCCTTATAAAGGTTTCGAAGATTGCCTAAATTAAATATAGGCTCTCCCACCGCGTCGGGGTCGGCGGCGAGCTCCTTTTTATTAAAAGGGAAATATTATTTTATTATATTAATACCCGGTAAACGCCAGGCAAATACCTTAGTAAATATATACCGATAAGCGGTATTTTTGAAATTAAATTATTATTTTAAAAAGATTATTATAATTGCCTTTTATATTAACGATAGGCTTTTTATTCGATTAATAATATACTAATATTAAAAGAACGCTTAGGAAATATTACCTGCTCGTCAAGATTATTATTTTTATTATAATTATTATATAATATAGTAATCCCCCCGGACTAATAATAATCCGGCCGCGCAAGCCTATTAAAACGATTAGGCTTACGCGATAAATCGATATTATTTATAATACGATGGTAATAATATATATAAGCCTGTTTACGATTAAGGATAACGCCGCCGCGGTCCCGCTGCCCTATAAAATAATAATAATATTATCCCTTAGTTTTATAATAATGGTAAGGTATAATAATATTTATTATAATAATTAATCGGCGTAAAGGATTGCTGCTTAAATATTAAGGTATTATTAAAATAAATTAAAATAAAGTATGAAGGAAAATTAGATCGTAATATATTTGGTTAAATATTTAATTAATTGAAATAGAATAGAATTATAGGTTAATATTATATTAAGGAAATATTCAAAAAAAAGGTAATAAAAAGTGGGTGATAATTTAATAAAGGGTTGTGTTTTTATTTACCTATAAAAAAGGTGTGCATTATTATAAAAACGTATAATTACGGTAACCGAGCCTTTAGGGTTGTATATATTATTACGCATATAATGCGGCATTACGAAGGGTAATCGCGCCCGCGCTCCTATCCTTTATATAAACGCAAGCACTTTATAACCATTACGCAATTTATAACGCTGCCGGGCCGCAATGGCGGCTGGGGGCATCCGCCTTAAAGGGAAGGATAATTATAAGGAACATTAACCTATCCGGGACCTACCCGGGACTGGTACGAAAGACCTTCCTGGGATAAAACGCTAAGGATCTCCTAGCGTAATATAAGCGATCCCCCCCGGGGACGCAGATATAGAGGAATTTGGCTTTTTTTTTCTGATTCTTAAGAATAAGCTCTTAAGAAAACTGGCTATAATATACTCCTTGCTATCCCATTTATTCTAGCCTCTTACACCTTGCCTGACCTTGCCACAGGGTAAACCTGTGGACCCTATTATAGATAATATAATCCGCATTATTATATAACGGAAGGGCACCACTTACGGGGTCTTCGAACATATTTTAAAACGCTTAAAGTTCGCTTGGGATTTTTTAAGGCTGCACCGTATTATTATTTTCCTCTTTGTCCTTAAAGAATAGCTCCGGTAGCGTTTATATAAGGGAAAATACATAGGCCTTATTTTTATAAATTTTTATAAATTTATAAGCGGATAAAATAAAAATATATATAGGATTAATAATCAAAAACCAGCATTTTATTGGCGGATTAAGGGCAATTCTCTCCCGTATTATTACCGCCATTGATAATAATATAAAGGAGTTATTATTTTTATTTTCCACCGTAATATATAAAATAATAAAAATACGGGAACTTTCCCGATTATTTATTATATAAAATAAAACCTCGAATATACCTTACGGTATTATTTCCGTTCCATTAAATATATTGAATTATATCGGAATTATTAATACCTTTTTAAATTTATATTGTATTATAAATAATAAATTAATAGTATTAATTTCCGCGCCTATATTTAAATTAATTAAAATGAAGGGTGCGAATTTAAAAATTAAGTGAATAAAAATAGCGGAAATAAAAAAATAAGGTAATACTTCTATAAAAGTAAAAAGCGATATAAAAATAAAAATACCTGTACTATTTTTTTATTTCCCGATTATTCCGCCTTAAAGTTATTTCCTTTTCTCTTACCTTTTGCATGGCCGGCCGGTCCTTTTTTCACGGCGGCTTATACTTATCCCGGGGTTTAAATATAACCGGGAAAAAGGTGGTATTTTAAATTATATTGCAAATATTTAAATAATTTCCCGGTTTTATAATTATGCGGGATTTTCTTCCTTTTTTTTTTATTAATACCATTTATATTATAATATGGTGGTATAAGCCCGGTTTAATTTCCCCCTTTTTTCGGAAATATTTTTCCTTTAAATTTTACTAGGATTATATTAATACCTTACCCCTTTTTCCCTGGGCTTTTACTTCTTTTAACGTTAATATATAAAATCTATTATATAATATGTAGGTTAAATTAATTATATTAATTTATATAATAGGTTTAAGATTACCATATATATTAATATTATTTATAAGGGCTAGTATTAATTTAATATAAAATATTCGAGCCTTTATTTGCTTATTAATATTTTTAAACTGGTTGTTTAGGGATATAAGGTAATGGTGGAATTCCCATATAAATTAGGCTTCCCTTTAAGGCGTATTTTCTAATAAATATTAAAAGGTATAATTCGTATTTTATATATCCTTAAATTAAGGTTTAATTTAAATACGGAATACCGTTTAATCGCTTTGGCTTTATTCCTTTAACGTTTTACTTTTAAGGGCGTTTAAAAATATTTATTAATATTAATATAAATCGGGCACTATATAATTAAATATAAGGAGGATATTCTTATAATCCTTATAATACTTTTTATAATCTTCATTAAAAGCGTATTAAAGGTCCATTTTCTAAATATTATATTAATACAAGGTGGTAATAATTAAGAGGATAATAATACTAATAATCTTAATATTGGGTCCTTTATTATTCGATTATAAATCGCTTTATTTTTAATAATATTTCACCTATAATTAGTTCTGTTTAAATTTAGCCAGTTCCGCTTTTAGGGGTTATTACTTGCGCTTTAAATTAAACAATACGCTCGGCGTAATATTATTTAAAAGTATAAAGATTATGATTTCCCTTTTCTCGATGTATTTCCTTTTCATTATTATTATTTAAAATTAAATGGTTATACGATAACGGAGCGGGGGTATTTCGTTAAGATTAATACGCGAGTTCGTTTTTATCTTTATTATAAGGATTCGATTATCCGTTTCGTATTTTTAATATTTTGGGTAACTAAAAGGAGAAAAATAAGAATTATAATAGGGTTTATAGGTTTACCCTGTGGGAAGATCAGGCAAGGTGCAAAAGGCTAAAATAAATGGGATGGTAATAAATATATTATAACCAATGTTTTTAAAAGCTTATTTTTAAAAAGAAAAAAAGAAGCCAAATTCCTTTATTTTTACGTCCCTTGGGGGATCGGTTATATTATGCTAAAAGATCCTTAATGTTCCATCCTAGGAAGGTTTTCCGTACCAGTCCCGGGTAGGCCCCGGGTAGGTCGACGTTCCTTATAATACCTATTATAAAAGCTAGGCTAAAAAACCTATATATAATAAAGGAAACGCTTAAAAAGCAGCTTAAAAACGCCCAATAATATTAAAAAAACGCCTATAATAAATATTACCAATTAAAACAATATAAGCGTGACGATTTGGTTAAACTTTTAACCAAAAATATCCGTTTTAAACTGCCATTATATAAACTGGCCCTAAGATTTATCGAATTATTTAAAGTTCTTAATATTATAGGATCGCAGGCCTATTATTTAGCATTTCCTACTAAATATTTAAAATTATATAATATTTTTATATAAATCTTTTAAAGCCGTGGAAAAGCCGCTTAGGCGAGTAAAAGAATCCTCTCCCGATACCGGACCTCGAAAGGAACTCGGAATAATGGTGTAATGGGGTCCACAGGTTTACCCTGTGGGAAGGTCAGGCAAGGTGCAAGAGGCTAGAATAGATGGGATGGCAATGAGTATATTGTAGCCAGTCTTTTTAAGAGCTTATTCTTAAGAAAAAGAAGAAGAAGAGGAGCCGAGTTCCTTTATTTTTGCGTCCCCCGGGGGGATCGCTTATATTACGCTAAGAGATTTTTAGCGTTTCATCCTAAAAAGGTCTTCCGTACCAGTCCCGGGTAGGTCCCGGGTAAATTAATATTTCTTATAATTATCCTCCCCTTTAAGGCGGATATTCTTAGCCGCCATTACGGTTTAAAAGCGTCGTAAATTATATGGTGGATATAAAGTGCTTGCGTTAGTATGGAAGGCATAAGCGCAGGCGTAACTGCCGTATATAACGGCGCATTATATGCGTAATGGTATATACAGCCCTAAAGGCTCGATTACCGTGGTTACGCATTTCCATAATAACGCATACCTTTTTATAAATAAATAAAATATAACCCTTTATTAAATTATTACCCATTCTTTATTACCTTTTTTCTAATATTTCCTTAATATAATATTAACTTATAATACCAATTTTGTTTTAATTAATTTAAATAATTAATTAAATATAATGTTATCTAGCTTTTATTTATACTTTACCTTATTTTACCTAAATAATAGCCTGGCGTTTTAATAATAATCCCCTATATTAATTAATTATTATAATAAACGTTATTATGCCTTATTATCGTTATAAAACCAAGGCATAGCGTTATTATTATTTTATAAGGTAACGGAACCGCGGCGGCGTTATCCTTGGTTGTAAGCACGTTTATATATATTATTGCCGTCGTATTATAAACGATATCGATTTATCGCGTAAGCCTAATCGTTTTGATAGGCTCGCGCGGCCGGATTATTATTAATTTAAGGGAATTATTATATTATATAATAATTATGGTAAAAATAATAATTTTTACGAGTAGGTAATATTTCCTAAGCGTTCCTTTAATATTAATATACCGTTAACCGAATAAAAAGCCTATCGTTAATATAAAAGGTAATTTCGATAACCTTTTTAAAACGATAATTTAATTTAAAGATTACCGCTTATTGGTATATATTAATCGAGGTATTTCCTTGGTATTTGCCGGGTATTAATCTAATAAAACAGTATTTCCCTTTTAATAAAAAGGAGCTGGCCGCCAATCCCAATGCGGGGGGCGAGGCCATATTTAATTTGGGCCATTTTCGAGAGCTTTATAAGGAGTTCCATAATTATTAGGCCCTTTTATTATATTACGAGTAGTAGTATCGTTTTAAGTATAGGTTTATCGGTAATAAAAAGAACCGGGCTGCTATAAGTAATACCCTAATATAATATTAATAATAGGGGAGTAATATTAATATTTTCGCTTTTTTTTTTAAACTTCGCCACCTATCAGGCCATAGTGGTCGGGCGTCGTTCTTTATTGGTATAGTTTATATAGCGATTTCCCTTAAGCATTATAAATTTCGCCCTAATAAAACGTTTTCCTAACGGTATATTAACGATTCTGGGGTGATTAAGGTACGGTTGGTAATAAAGTTTAAAAGTTTTAATTAATGCCCCGCCTAATCCCTGGGGACTTGGGCTTCGCGGCCCTTTATATGGTAAAATACCATTTTATAAAGCGGCTTTACAAGGTGGCGGAGAATATATATATATCCGATAATACTATTAAGGCCCTACTGTATAAATTGCCTTACCTTAACGAATTAAAGGCCTAAAAATGGCCGGGGTTTTATTATCGTTTTATAAAAATTGGGGTAGCGTTACCATTATATTTCTTTAATAAGAAACCGGGTTCGAGTCCTATTAATAGATTTTTTTACTTTTTATTTTTATTAATTATTATGGTGTATGGTATATAGGTGCTTATAAGGGTAGGCCGGAGGGGTCTCCCTTACCAATTTAATAATTAATACCGGCGCTTTTATATTCCCGTTTAATATATAATTATATATTTCGTATTCGGGGCTTATATTATTTAAGCGTATGGTTAGGAATATACTGGTAATATTTTCGTATTTACCAAGGTAAGCTTCTTTTTTATTTTTAGGATCCCCTTAGGTTTTTTTCCCTACCTTTTCGCTTTTTAAACTTAATTATTACTTTTATTACGTTTATTATATTTTTCTTCGGGATCCATTAATCGTATTCCAAAGGCCATTTTATTTAATAAATTAGGTAATACCAATTTCCCTAATATTTACGCTTATTTAATACCTATTCGATCTCCCATTACTCCGGGTCCTTTTTAAGGTCCGGTATCGGGAAAGGGTTCTTTTACTTGCCTAAGCTGTTTTTCCACGGCTTTAAAAGGCTTATATAAAAAATATTATATAATTTTAAGTATTCGCTAAAAAAGGCCAAATAATAGGCCTGCGATCCCATAATATTAAAAACTTTAAATGGTCCGATAAACCTTAGGGCCAGTTTATATAATAGGAGTTTAAAACGGATATTTTTGGTTAAAAGTTTAACCAAATCGCCACGCCTATATTATTTTGGCTGGTAATATTTATCGTAGGTATTTTTTTAATATTGCTGGGCGTTTTTACGGTATTTTTTAAGCGTTTCCCTTATTATACGTAGGCTTTCTAGCCTGGCTTTTATAACGGGTACCCTTTTTAAAATAGAATTATTCTCGGCCTTATATTTAAACTTTAAATTATACCCTATTAATATTTAAAAAGGTAAGGTAAATATATTGGAATACCTTATATTATTATATATAAATTTTGTTTATAATAATAGGAATATTTAATTTAATTGGTTTTGGGTAATATAATAATATAAGAAATATTTTAATATTTGGTTTATTCTTTTTATTTAACCATTGGTTTAGGGGTAAAACGCCGTTAATAAGCGGTGTTTAATTTTAAAGTAAAAATATAATTTAAACCAGAACTTGTTTATAAATATGGGTCCCTTATTATTAATAATACCGTTAGGGGCCCAGTATTATAATTTAACCTTTTTATAAAATAATTATATTACTTTGGAAATTATAATATTATTATATACGGGTAAGAAAATTCCGAGCTTAAGATATTTATATATTATTATAAGGATTATATCCACCTTTTTAAAGCCATTTATAATTAGTAATAAGTTAATAATAAAATCCATAAAAAGTTCGCTTATAAAACGCCGTGGTATTAGTAAAAAAACCATAATATTATAGGGATAATATTTTGGTATACTTATTTTTTAATAAATATTATATCCGTTAATATATTCGGCTATGTTTTTATTTATTCCGAACCAAAAATATTTCCGACCTAATAATTTATTTATTTTAAATTTATCGAAATATTTTACCAAGGAATTATTATAATAAAATTATATAAGCTTTTTTTAAATTATAGGTTTTATTAAAATAATTATATATCCCTTAAATAATAAAAAGCCATTTGGACTTTTCCAGCCTAGGTTTTTAAAAACCTAAGGTTTATTTAATATTAGGGTGGCGATTTTTTTAATATATACTAAATTAATATTTTATAATTATTTAATATAATTATATAGGCTTTTATTTATAAATAAATATGGTTTTTCCTTTACCGTGGTAGTTTTAATTATTACCCGGGGCAGAATTATTTTCCAAGGTTTTTCCGTAAAATCCGTTTAAAAGTACTTAAATAATAACTTATTTAATCTTTAGGGTTATATGGCCCTAAGGCTATATACTTTAATCATTTTCCTTTATAATAATGGAAAAAAATTACCTTCCGCCGGAATTTTTAAAATATAATTAGGCCTCCTTAACGGGGTATCGGTAAGGCTTCGCGTACCTACCTAATACTTAATTTTAAAATCGAAAGGGGCCAAATATATATACCAATATATTTGGCGGCCATTTAATTTTTATTAATTTATAAAGGTTTAAAGATTAAAATAATCCGAAAGGACTTTAATTGGGAACGTTAACCTTTTAAGATAATATCGCCAATGTTTAAATAATAAAATAATGGCGAGTAATTCTTTATTAGAAGTATTATAATTTAGCTTAACTTTTTTAAACTTCACAGACCAAAAAACAATAGGGTGGTATATACCTTTTTTATCCGGTTATAATAAAATAATTGCTTAGGCCTAAATTAAGGCATCGGTCTTAACCCGTATAAGCAATTAAGGGTTAAAATAATAAAACAGGGGAGTATTTTAAAATATATCGATAAGCTGGTAAAACGCCTTTTTTTTTAAGGCGTTTAGTTTAATAAACCCTGGCTTTTTCCCATTTATATTACCTTTTAATAAATTGGTAAGGGGAGCCATAATATTAAAGTATTTATGGATAAATTTCCGATAA
The DNA here is from genome assembly GCA_022664585.2 of Zalerion maritima. NCBI lineage: Eukaryota > Fungi > Ascomycota > Sordariomycetes > Lulworthiales > Lulworthiaceae > Zalerion > Zalerion maritima. The sequence goes on along the minus strand of JAKWBI020000137.1, from coordinate 12,595 downwards.
AAATTATAAAACCTTAAGAATATTTATATATTATGGTAGGTTTGCGGAAATGGCCATTTAATAATAATAAGGATACGTTTGGGGTCCATTAAAATCCCCTGGGGTAATAGGATAAAGCCCAAAAACTTAATTTCCTTTATATAAAAGGAGTATTTTAACGGTTTCGCGTATAATTATATATTGCGTAATCATTTTAAAACGGTTTAAACGTGCTTAGTATATATATTATAATCAGAGGAGAATATTAAAATATTATTTAAATAAATAATATAAAAATTATTAATTAACCCTTTTAAGGTATTATAAATTTAATTTTAAAAGGTGGCAGGGGTATTAATAAGGCCAAATGGTATAACCAGGTATTTATAATCACCGTATTAAAAACGGAATACTATTTTCCATTCCTTTCCCTCCTTAATATAAATTTAATAATATATATTTTTAATATTAATTTTAATAAAAAATTATACTCCATTAATTCGGTCCAAAATCTCCGTTACCAAAGGGAGGGGGTAGCGATTTTTTACCGTTATTTTATTAAAACCCTTATAATCCATATAAAGCCTTAAACTTCCGTTTAATTTTAAAATAAATAAAATCGGGGCTTTTAATAGGGATAATAATAAATGTATAAGTTTTTTAATTAGGCATTTGTTTAAATAGGCTTGTAAGGCTACTAATTCCTTTTGGGAAAGTGGGTAAATAGGCTTATAGGGAGGTGTGGACTTGGAAAGGAAAGGGATGGTGTAATCCGTATTATTATATAACGGAAGGGTATTATTTATAAGGTTTTCGAATATATTTTAAAACGCCTAAAATTCGCTTAGGATTTTTTTAAGGGTATACCGTATTATTATCTTTCTCTTTTTTTTTTAAAAAAAACAGCTCGGGTGGCGTTTATATAAGGGAAAATATATAGCCCTTATTTCTATAAACTTTTATAAATTTATAAGCGAATAAAATGGAAATATATATAAGGTTAATAATAAAAAACCAGCGTTTTATTGGCGGATTAAGGGCGATTTTTTCTTGTATTATTACCGTTATTGATAATAATATAAGGGAATTATTATTCTTATTTTCCACCGTAATATATAAAGTAATAAAAATACGGGAATTTCCCCGATTATTTATTATACAAAATAAAACCTCGAATATACCTTAGGGTATTACCTCCGTTCCGTTAAATATACTTAATTATAATAAAACCATTAATACCTTTTTAAATTTATATTTTATTATAAATAATAAATTAATAATATTAATTTCCGCGCTTATATTTAAATTAATTAAAATAAAGGTTACGGATTTAAAAATTAGGGGGATAAAAATAGCGGAAATAAAAAAACGAAATAATACCTTTATAAAAGTGAGAAGCAACGCAGGAATAAAGGTACCTATACCACTCCCTTATTTCCCGATTATTCCGCCTTAGAATTATTTTCTTTTTTCTCGCCCTTCGCCTGGCCGGCCGTCCCTTTTTTTACGGCGGCTTATATTTTTCCCGGGGTTTAAGTATAGCCGGGGTTTAAGTATAGCCGGGAAAAATGTAATATTTTAAATTATATTGGAAATATTTAAATAATTTACCGGTTTTATAATTAGGCGGGTTTTTTTTTCCTTTTTTTTTTAATTAATACCCTTTTTATTATAATATGGTGGCGTAAACCCGGTTTAATTTCCCCCTTTTTTTCGGGAATACTTTCCCTTTAAATTTCGCTAAGGTTTTACTAATACCTCGCCCTTTTTTTCCTGGGTTCTCGCTCCCTTGAATCTTAATATATAAAATCGATTATATAATATTTAAACTAAATTAATTATATTAATTTATATAATAGGTTTGGGATTATTATATATATTAATATTATTAATAAGGGCTGGTATTAATTTAATATAAAATACTTAAACCTTTATTTTTTTATTAATATTTTTAAATTAATTTTCCAGGGATAAAAGGTAATGGTGGAATTCTTATAAAAATTAGGCTTCCCTTTAATACGCGTTTTTTAATAATCATTAAAGGGTATAATCCTTATTTTATATATCCTTAAGCTAAATTTTAATTTAAGTACGGAATACCGTTTAATCGTTCTGGCTTTATTCCCTTAGCGTTTTACTTTTAAAGGCGTTTAGGAATATTTACCAGTATTGGTATAAATCCGGCGCCATATAATTAAGCGTAAAAAGAATTTTCTTATAATTTTTATAATATTTCTTGCGACCTTTATCGAAAACACATTAAAGGTCCATTTTTTTAATATCGCATTAACGGAAAATGGTAATAATTAAAAGAATAATAATATTAATAATTTTAATATTGGGTCCTTTATTATTCGATAATAAATCGCTTCGTTTTCGATAATATTTTGCCCGTAATTAGCTTTTTCCGAGTTCAGCCAATTCCGCTTTTAAAGCTTATTATTTGCGCTTTAAATTTCGAATACGTTTAAATTGGGCAATACGTTTAGCATGGTATTATTCGAAAGTATAAAAATTAAGATCTCCCTTTTTTAAGGTATTTTTTCTTTATTATTATTATTTAAAATAAAGTGGTTATATAATAACGGAGCGGGGGCGTTTCGTTAGGGTTAATACGCGAGTTCGTTTTTATTTTTATTATAAGAATTCGATCGTCCGTTTTTTACTTTTAATATTTTAGGTAACCAGGGGGAGAAAAATAAGAATTATAATAGGGTTTATAGGGTTTCCCTATGGGAAGATTAGGCAAGGTGCAAAAGGCTAAAATAAATGGGATAATAATAAGTATATTATAACCAGTCTTTTTAAGAGCTTATTTTTAAAAAGAAGAAGAAAAAAAGAAGCCGAGTTCCTTTATCTTTACGTCCCCCGGGGGGATCGCTTATATTACGCTAAGAAATCCTTAGCGTTCCATCCCAGGAAGGTCTTCCGTACCAGTCCCGGGTAGGTCCCGGGTAGGTTGACGTTCTTTACAAATGGGAAATTAAATAGGTCTTAAATAAACGCGAATATTAAGGCGATTAATATTACCTAATTTGTTAAATAAAATAACCTTCGGAATATGATTAATGGATCCCGGAGGAAAATATAAAAAACGCAGTAAAAATAATAGCTAAGTTTAAAAAGTAAGAAAATAGGAAAAGGAACTTAAGGGGATTTTTATAATGGGGTCCACAGGTTTACCGTGTGGGAAGGTCAGGCAAGGTGCAAATGGCTAAAATAAATGGAATGGTGATAAGTATATTATAGCCAGTTTTTTTTAAAGCTTATTTTTAAGAAAAAAAAAAGAAGCCAAGTTCGTTTATTTTTGCGTCCCCTAAGGGGATTGCTTATATTACGTTAAATGATTTTTAGCGTTTTATCCCAGAAAGGTTTTCCGCACCAGTCCCGGGTAGGCCCCGGGTAGCTTAATATTTCTGATAATTATGCTCCCTTTTAGGGCGAATATTCTTAGCCGCCATTACGGCCTAAAAGCGTTATAAATTATATGGCGGTTGTAAAATGCTTGCGTTGGTGTGGAAGGTATAGGCGCAGGCGCGGTTATTATATATAATGGCGTATTATATACGTAATGGTACGTGTAACCTTAAAGGTTCGATTACCGGAATTATACGTTTTTATAATAATATATACCTTTTCATAAATAAATAAAAATATAACCTTTCGTTAAATTATTACCCATTTTTATTACCTTTTTTTTCAATATTTCCTTAATATAATATTATTGTTATTTTGCAGGGCAGCGGGACCGCGGCGGCGCTATTTTTAATCGCAAGCACGCTTATATATATTACCGTTACCGTATTATAAACAACATCGATTTATTACGTAAGCCTAATTATTATTAATCCGGGGGCATTACCATATTATATAATCATTATGGTAAAAATAATAATCTTTATAAATAGGTAATATTCCCTAAGCGTTTCCTTATTATTACTATATTATTAATTAAATAAAAAGCCTATTATAAGAATGGAAGGAAATTTCGATAATGTTTTTAAAATAATAATCCAATTAAAAGGTTACCGCTTATCCGTATATATTTATCGAGGTATTTCCCTGGCATTTGCCGGGTGTTAATATAATAAAATAGCATTTCCCTTTTAATAAGGACGAGATTGCCGCCAATCCCGACGCGGTCGGCGAGCTTGTTTTTAATTTGGGGTATTTTCGAGAACTTAATAAAGAGTTTTATAATTAGTAAGCTTTCTTACTTTATTACGAGTACTAATATCGTTTAAAGAATGGGTTTATTAGTAATAAAATCCCGGGCCGTTAAAAATATTACCTTAATATAATACTAATAATAAAAGGGTAATATTAATAATTTCGCTTTTTTTAAAAAGCTTTACTACCTACCAAACTATGGTGATTGGTCGTCGTTTTTTTAGCCTAATCTATATAGCAATTTCCCTTAGGTATTATAAGTTTTATCCCAATAAAACGCTTCCTTGGTATTATATTAATAATTTTGGGGTAATTAAAGTGCGGCTGGTAATAAAGTTTCAAAGTTATATTTAATACCCCGCCTGGTCCCCGGGAATTCGGGCTTCGCGGCACTTTATATAATAAAATGGAATTTTATGGAGCGTTTTTGCAAGGTGGCGGAGGACGCTTACGTGTCTAATAATATTATTAAGAAATTATTACACGAATTGCTTTATTTTAATAAATTAAAGGCTTAAGTGCGTTCGGGGTTTCGGGAGGGTTTTATTAAAATTTGGCGGGTAATACCAATGTGTTTTTTTAATAAGGAGTCGGGTACCAATCCCTTCGGTATTTTTTCCTTTTTATTTTTATGGTTTATTATAATGTGGTATATAAGTGCCAATGGGGTAGGCCCGGGGGGTCTTCCTTACCAATTCGATAATTAATACCGGCGCTCTTATATCCCTATTTAATATATAATTATATGCTTCGTACTTTAGGCTTATATTGCTTAAACGTATAATTAAAAATATACTGGTCATATTTTTATATTTACCAAGGTAAGCTTTTTTCCGCTTTTAAAATCCCCTTGGGTTCCTTTTCCTGCCTTTTCGCTTTTTAAATTTAATTATTATTTTTGTACGTTTTTTATATTTTCCTCCGGGATTTATTAATTATATTCCGGGGGTTATTTTATCCTGCAAATGAGGTAATACCAGTCGCCTTAATACTTACGTTTATTTAATATCTATTCAATTTCCCATTATTCCGGGTTCTTCTCAAGGTCCGGTATTAGGAAAAGGTTCTTTTATTTGCCTAAGCGGTTTTCTACAGCTCCAGGAAATTTATATGGAAAATATAATATAATTTTAAATATTCGTTAAAAAGGGCCAAGCAATCGGCCTATAATCCCATAACGTTAAGAATTTTAAATGGTCCGATAAATCTTAGGGCCAGTTTATATATTAGGAATTTAAAACGGATATTTTTAATTAAAAGTTTAATCAAATTACTATGTGTATATTATTTTGGCTGGTAATATTTATTATAAGTATTCTTTTAATATTACTAGGCGTTTTTAAGGTGCTTTTTAAGCGTTTCCTTTATTAAATATAGGTTTTTTAATATGGGTTTTATGATAGGTACCCTTTTTAAAATAAAATTATCCTTGGCCTTATATTTAAACATTAAATTATACCTTATTAATATTTAAAAGGGTAAGGTAAATATATTGAAATATTTTGTATTATTATATATAAATTTTATTTATAATAATGGGAATATTTAATTTAATTAATTTTAAGTAGTATAATAATATAGGAAATATTTTAATACTTGGTTTATTTTATCCGTTTAGCCATCGGTTTAAGGGTAAAATGCCATTAATAAGCGGTATTTAATTTTAAAATAAAAATATAAATTAAATCAAAACTTATTTATAAGTAAGGGTCCTTTATTATTAATAATTTAATTTTCCTATAAAATAATTATAGTAATTCGGGAATTATAATATTATTCTAGACGGATAAAAAGATTTTAAGGTTAATATATTTATAAATTATTATAAGGATTATATCCACGTTTCTAAAGCCATTTATAATTAATAATAAACTAATAATAAAATTTATAAAAAATTTATTTATAAAATACCGGGATATTAATAAAAAAACCATAATATTATAAGAATAATGTTTTAGTATATTTATTAATAAATTCGGCCATATTTTTACTTATTTTTAATTAAAAGTATTTTTAATTTGATAATTTATGTATTTTAAATTTACCGAAATATTTTACGAAGGGATTATTATGATAAAATTATCTAAATTTTCTCCGAATTATAAGTTTTATTAGGATAATTATACGTTGTTAAATAATAAAAGGCCATTTAGACTTTCCCAGCCTGGATTTTTAAAAACCTAAGGATTATTTAATATTAAGGTGGCGATTTTTTTAATATATATTAAATTAATATTTTATAATTATTTAATATAATTATATATATAAGGAACGTCGACCTACCCGGGACCTACCCGGGACTGGTACGGAAAACCTTCCTGGGATGGAATGCTGAGGATCTCTTAGCGTAATATAAGCGATCCCCCTAGGGGACGCAAAAATAAAGAAACTTGGCTCCTCTTCTTCTTTTTAAAAATAAGCTCTTAAAAAAACTGGTTATAATATACTTATTACCATTTTATTTATTTTAACCTTTTATTCTTTACCTAACCTTCCTATAAAGTAAACCGACGGATTTTATTATAATTCTTATTTTTCTCCACTTAATTACCCAAAATATTAAGAATAAAGAACGGATAATCGAATTCTTAAAATAAAAATAAAAATAAATTTACGCATTAATTTTAATAAAACGCCCCCATTCCGCTATCGTATAACCACTTAATTTTAAATAATGATAATACAAAGGAAATACCTTAAAAAAAGGGAAATCCTAACCTTTATACTTTCGAATAATACCAAGCTAAGCGTATTGCCTAATTTAAACGTATTCGAAATTTAAAGCGTTAATAATAAGCCTTAAAGGCGGAACTGGTTAAACTTGGAAAAAACTAACCACGGGTAAAATATGATTAAAAACCCAGCGATTTATTATCGAATATTAAAGGGTCTAATATTAAAATTATTAATATTATTACCCTTTTAATTATTACCACCTGCCGTTAATATAATATTTAAAAAATAAACCTTTAATCTATTTTCGATAAAAATTGTAAGAAATATTATAAGGATTATAAACAAATCCTCCGTATATTTAATTATATGGCGCCCGATTTATATTAATATTGGTAAATATTCCTAAACGCCCTTAAGAATAAAACGCTAAGGGAATAAAGCCATAATAATTAAACGGTATTCCGTATTTAAACCGAAATTTAATTTAAAAATATATAAAATAAAAATTATACCCTTTAACGACGCGTTAAAAGGAAACCTAATTCTTATTAGAATTCCACGATTATTTTTCATCCTTAGAAAATTAATTTAAAATATTAATAAAAAAATAAAGGTTTAAATATTATACGCTGAATTAATACCAGCCCTTATTAATATTATTAATATATATGGTAATCTTAAACCTATTATATAAACCGGTATAATTAATTTGGCCTAAATATTATATAACCGGCTTTATATATTAAGGTGAAAATAAATAAAACCCCAGGGAAAAAAGGGTAAGTTATTAAAAAAACCCTAGCGAAATTTAAAGGAAAAGTATTCCCGAAAAAAAGGCAAATTAAACAGGGTTTATACCACCATATTATAATAAAAAGGGTATTAATTAAAAGAAAAAAGGAAAAGAAAACCCGTTAAATTATAAAACCGGTAAATTATTTAAATATTTTTAATATAATTTAAAATATCACCTTTTTTCCGGTTATACTTAAACCCCGGGATAAGTATAAGCCGCCGTAAGAAAAAGGATGGCCGGCCAGGCGAAAGGTAAGAAAAAAGAAAATAATTTTAAGGCGGAATAATCGGGAAATAAAAAAGTAGTATAAATATTTCCACTTTTGCATTATTTATTACTTTTATAAAAATATTATTTCGTTTTTTTATTTTTATTATTTTTATCACCTTAACTTTTAAATCCGCAGCCTTTATTTTAGTTAATTTAAATATAAGCGCGGAAATTAATATTATTAATTTATTATTTATACTAAAATATAAATTTAAAAAAGTATTAATAATTCCGCTATAATTTAATATACTTAACGGAATAAAAGTAATATGCCAAGGTATATTTAAGGTTCCACTTTATATAATAAATAATTGGGAAAATTCCCGCACCTTTATTATTTTATATATTATAATAAAAAATAAAAATAATAATTCCCTTATATTATTATTAATAGTAGTAATAATACGGGAAATAATTATCCTTAATCCGTTAATAAAACGCTGGTTTTTTACCATCGATCCTATATATATTTTTATTTTATCCGCTTATAAATTTATAAAATTTTATAAAAATAAGGCCTATATAATTTCCCGTATATAAATATTATTCGAGCTATTTTTTGAGGAAAAAAAGGAAAATAATAATACGGTGCACCTTTAAAAGTTTTTTAAATAAATTTTAAGCGTTTTAAAATATATTCGAAAACCCCATAAGTGGTGCCCTTCTATTATATAATAATATGGATTATATTATTCCTTGTTTTCCCCAATCCATACCTTTTTATAAGCCTATTTACCCATTTTCCCAAAAAGAATTGGCAGCCCTATAAGCCTATTTAAACCAATACTTAGCCAAAGGATTTATATATTTATTATTATCCCTATTAAAAGCCCCGATTTGATTTATTTTAAAATTAAACGGAAATTTAATGCTATATATAAATTATAGGGGTTTTAATAAAATAACGGTAAAAAATTATTACCCCCTTCCTTTGGTAACGGAAATTCTAAACCGAATTTATAAAGTATAATTTTTTACCAAAATTAATAATAAAAATATATATTATTAAATCCGTATTAAAAAGGGAGAAAAATCAAAAATAGTGTTTTATTTTTAATACGGTTATTATAAATACCTGGATATACCATTTAACCTTACCAATACCCCTGCCACCTTTTAAAATTATAATTATGATATTCTAAAAGGATTAATCGATAATTTTTATATTATTTATTTAAATAACATTTTAATTTTCTCCTTTAATCCTAATATATATATTAAGCATATTTAAACCGTTTTTAAACCGCTACGCATTATATAATTATATATAAAACCATCGAAATGCTCTTTTTATATAAAAGAAATTAAGTTTTTAGGATTTATTTTCTTATTATAACGGATTTTAATAAACCCTAAATGTACCCTTACCATTATTAAATTACCATTCCCGTAAACCTATTATAATATATAAATATGTTTAGGGTTTTATAATTTTTATGGGAGATTTATTCATAAATACTTCAATATTATGGCTCCCCTTATTAATTTATTAAAAGGTAATATAAATAGCAAAAAACCAGGGTTTATTAAATTAAATACCTTAAAAAAAAAGGCGTTTTACCAATTTATTAATACATTTTAAAATACTCCCCTATTTTATTATTTTAACCCTTAGCTATTTATACGGGTTAAAATTAATGCCTTAAATTAGGCCTAAGCGGCCATTTAATTATAACCGGATAAAAAAGGTATATACCACCTTATTATATTTTGGTTTATTAAGTTTAAAGGAGTTAAGCTAAATTATAATACTCCTAGTTAAAAATTACTCGTTATTATTTTATTAGGGATAAATAAAAATATGGCCAAATATATTAGCGGATATAGTATTTATTAAAGAATAAGTATATTAAAATATTATCCTTATAATATTATATGTTTTTTATTAATACCCCGGTATTTTATAAACGAATTCTTTATGGATTTTATTATTAATTTATTATTAATTATAAATGGTTTTAAAAAATGGATAAAATAATCCTTATAATAATATATCAATATATCAAGCTCGAAATCTTTTTACTCATATATAATAATATTATAATTTCCGAATTAATATAATTATTTTATAAGGAGATTAAATTATAATACGGGGCCCCTTACGGTATTATTAATAATAAGGGACCCCCATTTATAAATAATCTTTGGTTTAAATTCTACTTTTATTATAAAATTAAACGCGGCTTATCGACGGCGTTTTACCCCTAAACCAATAGCCAAACGGAAAAGGTAAACCAAATATTGGAATATTTCTTATATTATTATAGCACCTAAAATTAATTAAATTAGGTATCCTTATTATTATAAGCAGAATTTATATATAATAATATAAAATATTTTAATATATTTATTTTACTTTTTTAAACTTTAATGGGGTATAACCTAAAGTTTAAATATAAGGCCAAAAATAACCCTACTTTAAAAATGGTACCCGTTATAAAAGCCAGGCTGGAAAACCTATATATAATAAGGGAAACGCTTAAAAAGCACCTTAAAAACGCCCAGTAATATTAAAAGAATGCCTATAATAAATATTAACAGCCAAAGTAATATAGGCGTGGCAATTTAATTAAACTTTTAACCAAAAATATTCGTTTTAAACTTTTATTATATAAAATGGCCCTTAAATTTATCGGACCATTTAAAATTCTTAATATTATGGGATTACAGGCCTATTACTTGGCCATCCCTAATAAATACTTAAAATTATATAACGTTTTTTATATAAGCCTTTTAAAACCATGGAAAAACCGCTTAGGCAAATAAAGAAACCTTTTCCCGATACCGGACCTTAAAAAGGACCCGGAATAATGGTAGATCGAATAATTATTAAATAAGATTAAATATTAAGGCGATTAATATTACCTAATTCGCTGGATAGAATGGCCTCCGGAATACGATTAATAAATCCCGGAAAGGAATATGGTAAACGCAGTAAAAATAATAATTAAATTTAAAAAGCGAGAAGGTAGGAAAAGGAACCTAAGGGGATTTTAAAAGTAAAAAAAAAGCTTACCTTGGTAAATATAAAAATATTACCAATATATTCCCAGCCATATATTTAAATAATATAAGCCCTAAATATAAAGCACGTAATTATATATTAAACGGGAATATAAAAGCGCCGGCATTAATTATTAAATTAATAAGGGAGACCCCTCCGGCCTATCCTTATAAGTACCTATATACCATACACCATAATAATTAATAAAAATAAAAAATAAAATCTATTAATAGAATTCGAACCCGGTTTTTTATTAAGAAAATATAATAATAATACCATTTTAATTTTTATAAAATAATAATAAAACCCCGGCCGCTTTTAGGCCTTTAATTTATTAAGGTAAGGTAATTTACGCAATAAGGCCTTAATAATATTATCAAATATATATATATTTTCCGTTATTTTATAAAACCGTTCCATAAAATAGTATTTTACCATATAAAGGGCCGTAAAGCCCGAATCCCCAAGGACTAGGCGGGGCATTAATTAAAACTTTTAAACGTTATTATTAATCGTACCCTAATTACCCCAAAATTATTAATATACCATAAAAAAAGCATTGTATTAGGGTAAAATTTATAATACCTAAGGGAAATCGTTATATAAATTATACTAATAAAAAACAACGCCCGAATATTAGAACCTAGTAAGTGGCGAAATTTCTTTTTAAAAAAGCAAAAATATTGATATTATTTCCTTATTATTAATATTATATTAGGGTATTATTTACGGTAATACGGTTCTTTTTATTACCGGTAAGCCTATACTTAAAATAATATTACTACTTATAATATAATAAAAAAGCCTAATAATTATGGAACTTTTTATAAAGCTTTTAAAAATGACCCAAAATAAATATTAGCTTGCCCACCGTATTAAAATCGGCGGCAAGCTTCTTTTTATTAAAAGGGAAATACTATTTTATTATATTAATACCCGGCAAATGCCAGGAAAATACCTTAATAAATATATACCAATAAGCGGTAATTTTTAAATTAAATTATTATCTTGAAAGAATTATCGAAATTGCCTTTTATACCAGCGATAGGCTTTTTATTCGGTTAACGGTATATTAATATTAAAGGAACGTTTAGGAAATATTACCCATTTATAAAAATTATTATTTTTACTATAATTATTATATAATATGGTAATTTCTCCAAATTAATAATAATCCGGCCGCGCAAATTTATCGAAACGATTAAACTTATATAATAAATCGATATTATTTATAATATAACAGTAATAATATATATAAATATATTTATAATTAAGAATAGCGCCGCCGCGGTCTCGCTGCCTTACGAGATAATAATAATATTATGCCTTGGTTTTAGAATAATAATAAGGCATAATAATATTTATTATAATAATTAATCGATATAGGGTATTATTATTAAAACGCCAGGCTATTATTAAGGTAAATTAAAATAAAGTGCAAAAAAGAGCTAGGTTATAATATATTTAATTTATTATTTAATTAATTAAAATGGATTAAAATTATAAATTAATATTATATTAAGGGAATATTAAATAAAAGGTAATAAAAAATGGGTAATAATTTAATAAAGGGTTATATTGTATTTATTTATAAAAAGGTAAGTATTATTATAAAAATGCGTAATCATAATAATTAAGCCTTTAAAATTATATATATTATTATATATATAATATATTATTAATATATAATATATTATTAT
>JAKWBI020000136.1:0-97813 GCA_022664585.2 Zalerion maritima | reverse complement strand
GTGCAGTTTAGGGAGCCTTATAAAAAAAGCCCTTCCTTTAAACGTATAATCGGGAGTAATAAAATTAAGAAATTTATTTAAAAAAACGGATGGTGGAGTAAGCCGGTAGAAATTAATAATAATATTTAAAAAAGATGGGAACCTTATTTAAAATGAAATAATAAGTTGGGAAAGGATTATATAAGATTAAGCGATAAGGAGAATGGTTTAAAAGGCCATATTAAGGATAATATATTAAAAAATTTAGGTAAGGACCAATACCGAACGGTAATATTTTATAATAATAATTAAAAGAAAAAAAACAATTTAGCCGAATATATTAGTATAATATTACGGCCAAAAAAACTACGCAATATAAAAGAATTAAAAAACGAAAAGCGGGAATCGGGAAAAGTACCTTTTTTAGGAATAACGAAAAAAGTACGATTTTAAATCCTAATAATAATTATAAAAAAATTCGGTAATATTTTTTTTATAAAGGAATAAAGCTGTACAATATTATAAAATCTTTAAAGGAATTATTATATAAAAAGAAATTCCCCTTTTTTTATATTCCCTCCCTTATATAATAATAAACCCTAATTAATTTAAAACCAAATATTATAAAAAAACCTAATAAAAATTATATACTTAAAACTTTATTAATAATTCGAGGTATATATACGTATATAAAAGAAAAACCATATTCCCTTATTTAAAAGTTTAAAAGGGAATGGTTTTATACTTCCTTTTTCCCGTTCCTATACTATACCGAATGGCCTTATCCTAAACCATTTATAAGTGGTAATTAAAAATAGTTTTTTAATTTTAGGAAAAGGTTACCCGTTTAAGTTTTAATTCGTTTATTTAATTTACGGAGAAAAAAGGGCGGGATCCCTATTTAAAGGGCCATATATAAGAGTAAAAAATTCCTTTATAGGAAAAACTTAATTTCTTATATTAAAGGACGCTATTGGATAGTCCTATATAATATAATTTTTATTTTGGTAATAATGAAAGGATTAATCGCGGGACAAAGAAATTATGGTTTAATTTTAAAAAATTTATAATATCCTTTATTTTTTGCGAGAGCGTAAACCCTTACGATAAATAAAAGCTTAAAAGGCCGCCGCGCCATTACCGCTATTTCCTTTAGGAGCTTTACTTTGGCCATCCCCTTAATTATAAGCGCCAAAAAAACCAAACCCTTATACCGGTTATATAAAAGTCCTGGTTAGGCCGGGAATATTTTTAACCCTTAAATTTAAAATATTTATAATTTTTAAAAGGTTAAGGCCGCCGAGAATAATTTCGAAATAATTCTTTTAATATTTAATATTTTACTCTTATACCGTATTATTAAATAATTTCTTAATACGGAATTTTTTATAAGGGGTATAACCATTATAAAAAAAATCGGAGTTTAAAATTAATATATATTTTTTAAAGCCTTTATTTTCGGCTATATAAATCTCGCCAAGCTAAAGGTAATTATTATACTTATTCCCGGCGTATTTAGGAACGGAAATATATTCGAAAAAGGGAAATATATAATAAATAAAAGTATTAGGTTTTTAACCTTAAAAATAATTCGCCCACCCGGAGGTATAATATTTATAAGGGTTTTTATTTACCACGCCTTTAAATTATACGGCCAATATTTATTAATAATAAAAGTAAAGGGAGGAATATAAACCATTTATAATTTACCCTAAAAAGCCTCTATATAAAATAAAAATAGTAATAGGCCGATTAACCCTTTTATATAATATAGGGGCCAGGCTGGTAATTTTAAGAAGGGTTTTAAATACATTTAGGTTAATATATATGGCCATATAAATATAATTTAAAAAAGGGTCCCTAAATAGGCCAAATTGGAAATAACGAAGGATATTTTAAAAAAGTAATAATAATTAATCTTATTTAGCCTTAAAAGGTAAGAATAGAAAAGGTGCGAAGGTGGAATAAACCTTATAAACGAAATTAGAAACCGGCTTAAACCGGGTCCTTTTAATAAGACTAAAGGATAGCCTTGGCGGAAGAATACCAAATTAAAAGGTTTAAACGGTATTGTACTTAAAAGGTATTTTAATTTTAAAAATCGTAACCGTACGCTGGGGTGATTAATTTAGGGGGATTAAATTAAAAGAAAAGGTAAAAAAGGATTTTTTAAATAAACCCTAAGAGAAAAGGCCCGGGCTGGTTTATTATATAAGGTTAAATTAATAAAAGGTATAAGGTAATAAGGAAGAAAAAGGAAGCCGAGCAAAGCCGTTAAAATTAATGGTTAGGTTTTAAAGCACCCGATCGATACGGCCTTACGGCCTAACCGGCGAAGAAAAAGGAGTAGGAATAATTACCAGAAAAATTAGAATTAAATAGCCCTGTATAAAATTAATAATTTGGAAAAAATATACCTGGAGGAGGGCTTTGGGTAATAATAAAAGTGGTATTAATTAAAAGGGCCGCCTAATTACGAATAAAATGTTTAATAATCCGAATGCGGCTTTTTATAATATAAGCCCCGGGCCCTTTTATAAAAAGAGAAAAAGTGCGAGGATAAGGGAAAGCGAAGGTTATATAATAAGGTATAAAAAAAAAAAAGGCTGGTTTATAAGTATAAAAGGTTTAAAAAAACCAGGAGGCTTATTGGCCGCCGGTAAACGCCGAATAAAAGCCAAAAGATTAAGAAGCCTTTTATAAATTTCCTTATTATTACTTTGGTTTAAATAAAATATATTTTAAAAGGATTAGGGAGTAAATTAAAAAAAGGGGTAATAAAGGGAGCGAATGTTTAAGGGAAAAAGGGCTTAAAGGAAGGGAAAAAAGCGAGGAATATATAAAAAAAAAGCATTATAAGGAGAAAAAAGGTACCGATAAAAAGTATATAAAAGGAAGGATTATCGGAGGTATAGGAGGAAAAAGAGGGAAAGAAATTGGGCCAAAATATTTATATAATTATTCGATTAAAAATGGGAGGCTTATTAATAATTATAAAAGTTATAAAAGTTATAAGGGTAATAGGGTAAAAAGGTAACGATAAAAACGCTTAAGGAAATACCTATTTACCTAAAAAAATACCACCGCTTATTTAAAATCCGCCAATATATTTAAACCTTATAAGTATAAATACCCCCTTTTTTCCCCCTATATTTCCTCGATTTTTTCCAACCATATTATCTCCCAGCCTTAAATTTTTATAATATAATCCTGCTTAATTTATTTTCCATTTTAATTTAATTTTTTATTTTTAAATTCCCTTGCCTTTTAAAAGCTTATATTACCCTTAGCCTAATCCCCGGCAGCTAATACCTTTTTAGCCCTTTTAACCTAAAAACTTTAATCCAAGCACGCCTTTTATTTTTTATTATTATTTAATAAAGCGAAAAAGCCCTAAGCAGTATTATTTTAATAATGGGAGATTATACCTTCGAAGGGTTAAGGTTAAAGAACAAAACCAGCGCTTAAATGCCTGGATATTAATCGGAGTTCTCGTTTAAATTATTTTAAAAGGTAATTTTTTATACGAAAGCCCTTATTAAACCTTAGCGTTTATATAAAAACCAGGCCCGCTGGGGAGGGCCAATCCCCTTATATATTTTATATATGGATAATTTAAAGCTTAAAGAAATTACCTAAAGGAATATAAGCGTAATTATTAGGGATATGCTTAACCTTATCGACCGCTATAGGAATAACCGCTTCCGCCAACGGCTTTAAAGGCCTATTATTATTAAAGCGTTTTTTATAAATATTTGGGTATATATATATAACATTATTAAATTATTGGAATATAATTAATCTTTTTTTTATTAATAATTAATTGCCTATAAGGATTACCTTAAGATATATAACGGGGTAAATAATATTAGGTTTATAATTACGGACTTTAAACCTTTAAGGAGACCTAAAAATATACCAATTATTAAAGATTAGGCGGCCTTTATAATTCCCCTATAGTACCCGTTTTTTAAAAATTATAATCTATTTGGTATAATAAAGGCAGGGGTTAATCCTATAATAAAAGGGCAAAAAAACCCGCGAATAATCTTTATCCAAAATTATTATAAGGGTATAATATTTATTATATTTATATTAAAAAACGCAGGAGAGGATTTTACAAGGTATATGTAAAAGGCTTATATAAGGTTTTCGGCGATATTTTAAAATAAAACCAATAGGGGTATATTTAAAAAGTACGGCCTCCAGCCTAAGGTTCTCCTTATAATAATTATTTTCGTATAAATTAACCCCTTTTACCGATTTTAATACCTTATAATACTAAAAACGCTTAGAATTATAATTTATAAATAAAAAATAATATGGATTTATATGCGAATAAAAAGGGAGGTTTATATTAATAAAAAGGCCCTTATATTTTAAAAGCTAAAGAATAATGGAAAAAGGTTATAGTACCGCCTTTGAGAATTAAAATTAAGCATGGGGGGAAAAGGGAAAAAAAATTATATATTATATTTTTTCGGGCCATCGCTTAATAATTATATAAGGTACTTTATAAATTAAGTAAAGGTATTTTATATAAATTATTTAAGGTTTATAATGGGCCTTAATTTATTAAAGAACCTTTTTAAAATAAGGTAATTATAAGGGAAAATTGGTATTATTATTTAATATAAGGTTTTTTTACGCATAATAATAAAAGGTAATAATCTTTAGGGCTATTTAATTAATAATAAAAAGTGGTAAAGCCTAAATACGAATATAAATATTACCGGGATGCGTTTTTATATATTTAATGTTTATATGGGCCTTAGGCCTCCTTTAATATACCTTAAGCTTTTTAATATTAGGGTAAATTCCATAATTCGTAAAGGGGTAAACCCGTTTAATTTTTATACGGAGAACCAGGAGAATATAATAAAATTAAAATTGGGAAATAATATGGATTTGGATTTTATTTATATAATTAGTTTTATATACCGAAGGCGAAAGGGCCAGGTGGCCTTAGAAGAAAAAGGGGGTAATAACCGCCCTCGTAAATTTTTTAAGGGAAAATATATATTATCGGGATAAAAGCCTAATTTATTAAAATTATTTAAATTATTATTACGTATTTTTTCCTTTTCTTTTTTATCCTTTATACGCTTTATTATGCGCGCATCCCCTATTAATTATTAATCGTTGCCCTTATTCCTACCCTTAAAAATAGCCTCGTTTTTCCCACGCGTAATTCTTATTTTTAAGCGATTACCATAACTTTAATTCCCCTTATATACCAATTAACATTAATGGGTATATAAAGGATAATATAGGCCGCTTTTTAATATTAAGGTGGATAATAATTTCGAAGTATTTAAGGAAAAGATTATTAAGAAGCCCTTACGCCGTTTATTAATAAAAAAAAGGGCCTATTGGCCGAAAAACCCTAGGTTTTATTTTATTTAGCGCCATTTACCGCGTTCCGGACCTAATATATAATCTACCCATACCGAAAATTTCCCGGGGTGGGTTATTATTAAAAAAAATATTAAGCAAAAGGCTGCGGAAAAGGAGAAAAGGAAGGAAGTTTAAAAAAGGGAAGCGGTGAAAGTAAAAAATATGGCCTATAATATTAAGTATGGTTAATGCCGCCGATTTAAAAGGATTAAAAGGGCTTTTTAAGCTCGATTGGCTTTTAATTATATAAAAAGGGGGGATAAATATTTTATTATTTATTTTATAAATCGTTCGGAATAAAGTTTAAATACCACCAATTAAAATAAACCTTTCGGGGAAAATAAAGGTTAGGGTATAATAAAATTTATAAGAATAAAGCTATATAGCCTTATTTAATTATAATAAAATAAAAAAAGGAACCCTTAATTATTATAAAAAAATAATTAATAATATATAAAGGGCGAAAAAGCGGATAAATCGGTAATATTAATAAAAGCCAAAAAACTTTTCCTAAAATTTTTCGAACCGCAGGGCGCGGTTTTTTATTATAGGTTGGTAAAATATAACGGTACCGGAGGTATTTCCCGTTATATTTATATTAAAAACCGGCGCCCGGCGCGATTATTTAAATAATTAATTTAAAGCCCTAAAATAGTCCTATATAGGATTATATAAAAAACCAAAAGGACCCCCGGGATTTATAAAACTTTTGGGAGGGTAATAAACCATAGCAGTAAAAACTTAATTATAAAAATATAATTATTATTTAATATATTATATTTTCCCCCAAATATTATATTATTATTTAGGAATAATCCTGTACAGGATTATTTTATATTTTTTAAAGTATTACCATTTCTAAACAGGTAATTAAAGGTTTAACCAAACCAAATAGCTTGGTTTTAAACACCGACCATGCAGCGAGGTTATTAGACCTACTCCCCGCTATAGGAGCCCCTTATAAGCCTCCTTATTATTATTTTGGTTTAAATGGAATATATTTTAAAAAAATTAAGGAGTAAATTAAAGAAAGGGGGTAATAAAGGGAGCGAATGTTTAAGGGAAAAAAGGCTTAAAGGAAGGGAAAAAAGTAAGGAATATATAAAAAGAAAAGCATTATAGGAAGAAAAAAGGTACCGATAAAAAATATATAAGAGGAAGGATTATTAAAGGTATAGGAGAAAGGAGAGGAAAAAAAGTTAGGCCAAAATACTTATATAATTATCCGATTAAAAATAGGAGGCCCGTTAATAATTGTAAAAATTATAGAAGTTATAAAGGTAATAGGGTAAAAGGGTAATAATAAAAACGCTTAAGGAAATACCTATTTACCTAAAGAAATACCACCGTTTACCTAAAACCCGCCAGTATATTTAAGCCTTATGGGTATAAATACCCCCTTTTTTTCCCCCCTATATTTCCTCGATTTCTTTTAATCATACTATCTCCCAGCCTTAAATCTTTATAGTATAATCCTGCTTAGCTTATTTTCTATTTTAATTTAACTCCTTATTTTTAAATTCCCTTACCCTTTAAAAGTTTATATTACCCTTAACCTAACCCCCGGCATTTAGTGCCTTTTTAACCCTTTTAACCTAAGAACTTTAATCCAAGTATACCTTTTATTTTTTATTATTGCCTAATAAAGTAAAAAAGCCTTAAATAATATTATTTTAATAATAAAAGATTATACCTTCGAAGGATTAAGGCTAAAAAACGAAACCAGCGCTTAAATACCTGGATATTAATCGGAGTTTTTATTTAAATTATTCCGAAAGGTGATTTTTCGTATAAAAGCCCTTATTAAACCTTAGCGTTTATATAAAAACCAGGCCCGCTAAGGAGGGCCAATCCCCTTATATATTTTATATATAAATCACCCAAAGTTTAAAGAAATTACCTAAAAAAATATAAGCGTAATTATTAGGGATATGCTTAATCCTATTAATTATTATAAAAACGACCGCTTCCGTTAACGGTTCCGAAAACCCATTACCACCAAAGCGTTTTTTATAAATATTTGGGTATATATATATAATATTATTAAATTATTAAAATATAATTAACCTTTTTCCTATTAATAATTAATTACCTATAAGGATTACCTCGAAATATATAACGGGGTAAATAATATTAAGTTTATAATTATGGACTTTAAACCTTTAAAAGGGCCTAAGAATATATTAATTATTAAAAACCAGGCGGCCCTTACAATGCCTTTATAATACCCGTTTTTTAAAAATTACGATTTATTTAATATAATAAAGGCAGGGGTTAATCTTATAATAAAAGGGTAAAAAGACCCGCGAATAATTTTTATTTAAAATTATTATAAAAATATAATATTTATTATATTTATATTAAAGAATATAGGAGAGGATTTTAAAAGGTATATATAAGAGGTTTATATAAGGTTTTCGGTAATATTTTAAAATAAAATTAATAGGGGTATATTTAAAAAATACGGCCTTTAGCCTAAGCTCCTTTTTATAATAATTATTTTCGTATAAATTAACCCTTTTTACCGATCTTAATACCTTATAATATTAAAAATACTTAGGATTATAATTTATAAGTAAAAAATAATGTATATTTATACGCGAATAAAAAGGGAGGTTTATATTAATAAAAAGGCCCTTATATTTTAAAAGTTAAAGGATAATGGAAAAAGGTTATGGTACCGCCTTTAAAAGTTAAAATTAGGTATGGGGGGAAAAGGGAAAAAAAACCATATATTATATTCCTTTAGGCCATCGCCTAATAATTATATAAGGTATTTTATAAATTAGGTAAAGGTATTTTATATAAATTATTTAAGATTTATAATAGGCCTTAACCTATTAAGGAATTTCCTTAAAGCAGGGTGGTTATAAAGGAAAGTTAGTATTATTATTTAATATAAGGTTTTTTTACGTATAATAATAGGAGGTAATAATTCTTAGGATTATTTGGTTAATAATAAAAAGTGGTAAAGCCTAAATACGAATATAAATATTACCGGGATATATTTTTATATATTTAATATTCGTATAGGCCTTAGGCTTTCTTTAATATACCCTAAGCTTTTTAATATTAGGGTAAATTTTATAATTCGTAAAGGGATAAACCCGTTTAATTTTTATACGGAAAATTAAAAGAATATAATGGAATTAAAATCGGGAAATAATATAAATTCGGACTTTATTTATATAATTAATTTTATATACCGAAGGCGGAGGGGCCAGGTGGCCTTAAAAGAAAAAGGGGATAATAACCGCCCTTATAAATCTTCTAGGGAAAAATACATATTACCGGGATAAAAGCCTAATTCGTTAAAATTATTTAAATTATTATTACGTACCCCTTTTCTTTTTTTTTTACCCTTCGCATATTTTATTATATACGCACCCCCCGTTAATTATTAATCATTACCCTTATCCCTACCTTTAAAAATAACTTTATTTTTCCTATATATAATTTTTACCCTTAAATAATTACCATAATCCTAATTCCCCTTATATATTAATTAACGCTGGTAGGTATATAAAAAATAATATAGGCCGCTTTTTAATATTAAGGTAAATAATAATTTCGAAATATTTAAAAAGGAGATTATTAAAAAGCCCTTATATTATTTATTAATAAAAAGGAGGGCCCACCGGCCGGAAAACCCTAGGTTTTATTTTATTTAATATTATTTACCCCGTCCCGGTTTTAATATATAATTTACCTATACCGAGAATTTCCCGGGGTGGGTTATTATTAAAAAAAATATTAAGCGAAAGATTACGAAGGAGGAAAAAAAAAAGGAAGTTTAAAGAAAAAAGGCGGCGAGAGCGAAAAATACGGCCTATAATATTAAGCATGGCCAGCGCCGCCGATTTAAAAGGATTAAAAGGGCTCCTTAAGCTCGATTAGCTCCTAATTATATAAAAAAAGGGGATAAGTATTTTGTTTTTTATTTTATAAATTATTCGGAGTAAAGTTTAAATATTATTAATTAAAATAAACCCTCCGGGGAAAATAAAGGTTAGGGCGTAATAAAATCTATAAAAATAAAGCTATATAGCCTTATTTAATTATCATAAAATAAAAAAGGGAACCCGTAATTATTATAGAAAAATAATTAGTAATATATAAAGGGCGAGAAAACGAATAAACCGGTAATATTAATAAAAGTTAAAAAACTTTTTTTAAAATTTTTCGGACCGCGGGGCGCGGTCTTTTATTATAAATTGGTAAAATATAACGGTACCGGAGGTATTCCCCGTTATATTTATACTAAAAACCGGCGCCCGGCGTAATTATTTAAATAATTAATTTAAAGCCTTAAAATAATTCTGTACAGGATTATATAAAAAGCCAAAAGGACCCCCGGGATTTATGGGACTTTTAGAAGGGTAATAAATTATGGCGGTAAAAACTTGGTTATGGAAATATAATTATTATTTAATATATTATATTTTCCCCCAAATATTATATTATTATTTAGGAATAATCCTGTATAGGATTATTCCATATTTTTTAGAGTATTGCCATTCCTAAATAGGTAATTGGAGGTTTAACCAAACCAAACAGCTTGGTTTTAGATACCGACCATGCAGCGAGGTTATTAGACCTACTCCCCGCTATAGTATGGGGCTTAGACCATATGGGAAAACCATATCAAATATATTTCTTAGTTTACTAATAAGCTTATAACTATTTTTTGGAATTATTAATAAGGGTTTTTAAATATTGCAAAATAATAAGAATATTTTATTTAATATACCTATATTAGTAAATATACCTGCAAATCATTAAAAAGTGATTTTTCGCCTAATTAGAAAGCACTCCATACTTTTTACCTTTTGAGCCATTTCCCCCTTATAACTTTTAGTAATCCCTCACGGGCTCAATGATTTTAAAAAGCGAATACTTCGCTCGCTTACGCTTACTACGTATTCCCAATAACGTGGTTGGTCACATGATTAGCCCGCCCCCGAATCTTTCGCCGCAGCTTTTCGCCGCCCAACTCCATCCGCAGTAAATTTTACAAATAATATATATAATACAAATAAAATCGTAAAAATATAAAAAGAGCTGCCAAGGGAAGGTAATACTATAAATACTATTTTGTTAATTTTTATTTATTTTTAATCCTTTTGATCGGGCGGATGCGGCCAAATTCATTACTGCCTATATACTATATAATAAAATCGATGGTTACATGATTAGCCCGCCCCTGATTTTTTCGCCGCAGCTTTTCGCCGCCCAATTCCATCCGCAGTAAATTTTACAAATACTCTATATAATGCAAATAAAATAGTAAAAATATAAGAAGAGCTGCCATGGAAAGGTAATATTATAAACATCATTTTTACGATTTTTATTTATTTTTAAGTATTTTATTTAGGCGGATGCGGGCAGTAATAGCTTTATACTTTGGGGTACGCACAGACCAAATATTATTGGCCAACCTTTTTTGCCAAGAATTCTCAGGTCCCTTAACAATTAACTGATAAGCTCATAACTTTTTATTCTTATCAAAGATAAGGGGTTTTTATTTTATTATATTATTTCTAAAAATCAGGGCTTTTTTTTTATCTAAGGGAAGTATTTGGATTTATCTCGGAAGGTTAACTTTTACCTAATTAGGAAAGACTCTATAGTTTTCGATTTTTGAGCCAGTTCCCCTCTGTAAGTCTTAGTAATCCCTTACGGGCTTAATGATTTTAGAAAGCAAATACTTCGCTCGCTTACGCTTACTACGTATTCCCAATAAAATACGTATAAAAATATAATAAAAAACCTATATTTTTAAACTATTATACCATTAAAGTATTAATCACGAGATTTGTATATATGGTTTTAAAAATAGATTAATATTATAATAAAATTTATTAAACGGTAATATTTAATTATTATATAATCCCAAATATGATTATACGGTTTTATATTCGTTATACACCAGGTTAAACCCTTATAAATTTTATTTTATAAGCCGTTTACCAATCAACCACCTGATTATTTCCTACTGACGTATTTGATACGCGATAGCGTATTTAGTACGCATAGGCGCAGTTGATACGCAGTGGCGCAGTTGATACGCAGTAGTGGCGTATCTGACACCTTTACAAGTGACCCAGTTTAACCTCCCACAGCTGACAACTTCCTATATACATATTTGCCGACAGGCCAAAGTTCTGCCTCAGGCATCAATTTATAACAAGACAATTTTCCAGTCTTGATTTTCCAGGCTCCCACTCGCAGTCCAATTAGAGGCATGCAGAGCATTAACTGCCCTCCAGTCGACTAACAGCCAGCATCTTTCCCACCAGCTCCTCTGCACCGCTCTCGGCCGCATCGACCAACCACCTGGCAAGAGCAGCCCGTCTCTGCGAGCCGGTCCAACCGGGCTTCCCAACGTACCCGACAAAAGTCTTTCCGTCCTCGCGGTCCTTCCTCCACGCCTGCTCGTCGCACCCGCCGGGAATGCCCGCCACCCGGTACAGCGTCCAGTCAATCTTGGCACTTTCGCCCTCCCCACCACCCCCACCCCCCGAATCCAACCCCGCAAAGAACTCGGCCACGTTCACAATATTCCTCCAGGCCCTGTTGAAGAGCGTCCTGACCAACCACACAACCGCCCACCGCAAAAAGCTGCTCCCGTCCGCCTCGTCGTACGCCGAGATGGTGCTGAGCGCGAAAATCCTCCTCACCCCGTGCTCCCTCATCGAGTCCACCACCGTGGCGTAGTAGCCCCTGTACTCGTCGTCGCTCTTCGGCTTCTGCGTCAGGACCGGCCCGAGACACGAGAGGATGAGCGACGCCTTGGAGATGGCGAGGGACAGGGCGGGGACGTCGGTGAATTCGCCTTTGATGACCTAGGTAGTTGCAGGGTAGCAAGGGCGGGTGAGCAACCGGGCTATTGTGAGGAGAAGCGACGGCTCGGGGGGACAGAGAAGGTGAAAAAAGGCCGTGTCATGATTGAATGGATTATCCGATGAATGCTTTGCACCGGTGTTCAGGCTGAAAAGTATTACCCACCTCTAAAAGAGGGTTGGAAGCTAGGTCTTCCGGAATCTTTGACGGGTTTCTGGCGTACGCGATGGTTGCATGTTCGCGATGCAGCAGCTCCCGAAGGAGGCAGATACCCAAGGGGCCAGTACCCCCGAACACCAGCATTTTCTTCGACTCGGCCATGCTTTTGAGATTGCTTGGCGTATCGCGAGTAATGCTATTCATCCAAACTACGCAAATGGGCGGCCTGCTCTCTGCCCATATATAGTAAGGTGATCAATGTTTCCGACTCGGGGCGGTCGGCGACTTTCAGTCGTCGCGGTTGAATTGAACCCGCCGTTCGACCCACCACTGGCGGTGCAATTGCATGCCGACCTACTTGCGGTATCATGACCAACAAAAACTTGCCGCCGCCATCAGACAACTCCCAAGCGCGGCTGAAAGCAAATGCAAGTTTTATTGGTAGCCATATGGTTCCATCTCGTCACCGAAAACAACGTAAAGTACTAGTATATCGATGCGAACAATACTTGAAATGGGGAATCTCAGTCATAATACACCCTAAAACAATTATAAAATCCCAAACAATTCATGCCCCATGGCCCGGTTACCCATTTTCCCCGTTTATATTGTTCCAGTCCCCGCACTACTATAGTGTCAAAATGCAAAATGTCAATATCCCAGCCATCTCGGCCGGTTGGAAATGTCGTTAACATGATCACTAGCCCGCGCAGCTAGTCCGCAAGCTTGCGTCCCACCATGAAGCTATGTGTTTGTTCCCGATCCATCTAAGCCCGGGGACCGCCCGGTTTTACACCCTCTCGTCCTTTACGGTTAGCCCCTAGCACTTCCTCTTTGATCCTTATAGGATAACAATCCCATTTATGTCCGGAAAAAAAGCCGCAACAGGCCGCCTCTCAAGCAGCCGTATGAGACTGGGTTTGCTGGCTTTGGAGAGCCTCAACCATGGTGGTGAGCTTCTCAATTCTCTGCATCAGTTCGGCGTTGCTGGGGCCATGATCGGCGTGGCCACCATCCTCGGTGGCACTCCAGTCGGTACCGGCAGCCGATGGGGGGCGGTACATAGGGCCGAGGTGCTCCGAGTGGCTGCGGGGGCGTCTCTGCCTAGACATGGAGTTGAACCGCGCCCGATACGCCGGCTGGAGCTCGCTAGACTCACGACCTCTACCCGCACGGGAGCGACCGGCTACGACAGTGCTGGTGGCTTTCGACGGAGGCGGAGGAGGGGCTTGTGAGTTGCTTCTGGTGCGCCCCCCGGAGAAACTCTGGAACGCGTCCTTCTCGTGCAAATCTGTGCCGGAAATCTTGCGGCACGCAGCCTCGTATAGCTGAATAAGAAGGACAACGGGTGCGTGGGTGATCTTTAGGGCAAAGACGCGGGAGTGGCGGAAACGGTCATCTTTGGGGAAGATGAGACGCCACGGCCTAAAGAGGACCAGGGCGACGATGTTGAAAGGGGGAAGGAAATGAGTCAGGCGCGAGCTCGTCGAAGCTTCCAGGACGTACACGCTGTACACGTAGAGGTATTCCTCGCGAGACTGTGCCATCACGCGCCCGAATGAGTTAGACAGCATACCGGTCAAGGAGCCGGTGAGGAGGATGGAGCTCAGGGTGATGAACAGGAGCATCAGGGGAGGGCCGAAGCTAGCGTCGATGTCGTTCATGATGCGGAAGGCTATGTTGGTGTTGCCGTAAAAGATCTTGGTGATGTCCCACGTCATGTTGCCGAGCGTGAAGGTGTCCCGGGAAACGAGGGAAAAGGTCGTCAGGAAGCCAAGGTAGATGATGACCACTAGAATCATGAACTTGATAAAGTCCTTACCCATCTCCTTAAGACAGGGGATCAAGGTGCCCCAATAGGGACTCAAGCTGAGGAAGGAGAATATGCGAGGGATGACGAGCAAGGCTTCTAGGGAGAGGATATCGAAGGCCGTGTCCGTGACGGCTCGGTTGCTGGTCGAAATGCCAATGACGCCTAGAGGGGTGAAGTCAGAATATGCTAACGGCCAGACGTGATAGGAAGATGAAGTAGAGTTTCTTACGAAGGACGGCAAAGGTGACACCAAGCGTTATCATGCTCATGTCAAACAGGTTCCAGATATCCGTCATGTAAAAGATGCCGGCGTCGACCCACTCCTGGAACTCGTCCCACAAGAACGAGACTAGCCAGATATAGAAGGCAACCTCGACCATCGGTATGGTGTCAAAGTTGCGCTGCACCACAACGGAATAGTAGAGAGCCAGAAAAATGGCAAAGAATAGTGCCTCCCAAGCCTTGAGATACTTGGGCACACGGAGACGAGAATAAGGGTCCGCCGTCAGAGGGTTGTAGTAGCGCGGCATGCGGGTGGCAGTCGCCGAGACCGAGTCCCAGAATATGATGTCGCCGTTCCACAGACCTGTAATGATCTTCTGCACGATGTACTGGCTCAGGAACCGTTTCGCGTTCGCGATGGCGGCAATCTCGAGCGCGTTGAGGTTCTTGAAAGTTGACGCGGGGTCCGACTTTCCCGACCTGTCGTACGCAGAGGCTCTGTTCAGATCGTCCGGGCTGTTCTCAAGATCCGAATCGACGTCAGCCACGACGGTCAGTTTGGGGATGGCCTGCATCAGCTCAGCACGTCTATTCGAGACTGCGGCAGGCCTTCCGGAGCCGTCCAAGCGTCGGCCATCTCCCGTGGTATTCCCCAGGAGTGGGGAAAATTCAGTCGTTTCCTCGTCGTAGAATAGAAATGTGTTGCTAGACATGAGGCTCGTCGCGTCGAGCGCCTCCTTGCCCGGGATCTCGTAGAGGCAGTAGTCGACCGCCTCCCGCTCGGAGAGGCGCGTGAGGAAGCGCCATGCCACAATCTCGCACGCGTTTCCGCGGGCTTCGCTCAATCCCCTATGCTCCCTATCCGTGACGTAGTGCCATCGCAGCGCGCTAGATGAACAAGTTAGGCCAGCTGTTGCAGAATCACCGAAAAAAAATATCCCACAATAACTGGGGGTGATATTGGAACATCGACATACAGCAATGCGCTGACAATGGCTCTGTTTGTGCACGTTTTGCCGAGGTGGTCGACAAGTACTCGGAGGCCATCTCCAGCCGAGGTCGTCCTCAATTGTTCGAAGCTGCTGGGAAGGTCTATTACATCGGTGAAGTACCTGTTGCAAGAATAGAGTCGATATTAGCCAAAACCTCCATCGGGGAGAAAATGAAAATGGGGCAGGAAGCCACGTACAGAGTAAGCTTCTTGATGACTTCTTGGAATGGCTCGTCCTGTCCAACATGTGGCAGATCCCATTCGACATGGTATTCTCCGGGAGTGGGCGACTCGTCCCTCTGCCCCCCTTGTTTTTGAGCCTTCAACCGCAACGGCATTCTAGCGGCTCGGAGAACGAACAAGAGAAGGATAAAGGAATGACACGAGAAATGCCCCAGCAAAGCAGGCGCGTGTTGACCGGACGAGCGAGATCTGCTTCCTTTTTGCTTCTCTCTCTTACGCTGTCGTTGTTCAACAGTTCCACGCTCGCACCAAGGCAAGCGACACAAATCAAGGGAAGCTAGGAGAGGATATGCAATAGAAAAGGGAGGTCGAAACGAAAGCAAAGCCAGGGGTTGGCCAGGGTCCTTGGGAACAGTTAACGTCTTTTTCCCCCTAGCTCCCTTTGCACGGACATACGGGCGAAGCAGAACCCTGGTGCGGCTTGCCTGGTAACGGCAACTTGGCGTGCAGGTAATCTGGCAAGATTGATTTGAACGGTGGGTAGAGTTGAAAGTGGAAACTGGTGGCTAGCTGGTCAATCTCGTCTTGGCGAGTCCTGGCCTTGGCGTGGTTTCCGCATCAACTCGTCCGAGTTCCAAACGGTGGTGGAGCACGCGAGGTGTGGAGGTATGACACAGCGGCTCTTGTTAGTGCCGCAAATCAACTTGCGAGAGGGAATGATCGTCATCCGGATCGTTTGGATTGCAGGGTGCCGCCTGGTAGGCTTTTAGGCCAAACTACCCCAGCGATTGGAAAGCGCTGGCATTGGCCACTATTGGCTGCAGCCGGCTCCATATCCAGGGGCATTAGCGTTGTCCTTGGCTGCTGCGCGGGCAAGAGTGTCCAACCCGGACCAAGTTCAGGAAGGTGCAAACCTCGCAGGTCTTTATCTTGCGATCGTCATAAAAATCCTGATGGAAGTTACCATCCACGCTGCCTGGCTGCAGGTGAAATAAAAATTTGCGATATATTCCGCACACCACCCCAGCCAGGGCCACCTTTGTCTCCACCGTTTTTTGTTTTCTATTGATCCGTATCAACTCCATATCGCAACAGCAAATGGGGGTAACAGAATGCAGCCACCATCGAAAGCTAGACACCGTGCCGACTATACCAAGTCGGTATCCGTCACGACAGGAAGATCAACAACAGATATCAGCCCTCGATGAGTTTGTCATATCTTTCACGCAAACTACCAGCCAAGCCAAGAGACCGCTCATCAAAACATGCCGACCAAAACGCCTTGAACGTCCTCCTCCAGCAAAGGAGCTTCCCCGGGTTTTCGGATCTGACGCTGGTCTGTGTGTCTGCGGGGAACCTAGAAGCTCAAATTCTATGGCCCGATGGGCTGGCTGTATGTATCACGATGGATTTGCATGGTGTGCCGTATACGTGGTCCGTTGGTCATGGCCCATGGGTGCGTCGGCCGGGAATAGACAGCTAATTGCTAGGATGTGACCACGTCTAAGGATGCCATTGTTTTTTAAAGCAGAGTCGACGTGTTACATGCATTATGTAGCCGACTCGGATAAGCGTCTACATGCTCTTTACCTTGTCGGTCCAGAATAATACATGTATGAGAACCTGGAGGTACACTACTGTACTGCAGTTGTTGTAGATCTTCGTGGAAGGGTACAGTGGAAATAAATTTGGTAAAGATCGGGACGATGGTGAAAACTGGAACTGCCCGAGAGAGCCGCGGAAGTTCCACGGCAATCCGCTGGTCGGTGCTCGCAGTCCGCTTAGAATTGTACACACGAGACCCATAATAAATGACACAACTTTCCACTTCTCTCTATCAGGTTGAACAGCGAATATGCGTACAGCTCCAGCCTGCCCCGAGTAAGAATCTCCGAAGTTTGTAAAGCGCTGACGGATGAATCTGTGAGTGTGTATTTTCCTTCGTTCTTCCCACGCCCGCGTGCCAGCCAAGACAGCTTATCAAAAGTCTACCTGTACGTCATTCTCCAAATTCGCTTGAACACCAGCCTCGATTAGATACCTGTTACCAACACGACGGGAACAAACTGACGACATATGGTTGGCTAAGCGAGCTAATGACTGATTATTAAATATTAGAAATTTTGATGAAGAGATTGACGGCGAGGAGTAGAGTACACACGATTGTACTGGGTGGTTGACCAAGCGGCATTGTGCCTTCTAAGCTGCCCAAGTGTGAATTTGGGGCTCCGGACATAGAACCATGCAGATTTAAAAGAATAGTACTATCAAGAAAAACGGCAAATATAAAGACTTAGCGGTGGCCACTATTCCACCTCTGATATGCAGGTGCGTGGTATATTGGCCGATATCTTTGGGCCTCTTCTAGACCCCAGTATATATACTTAAAAACCATTCCAGTTCCTTAAACCCCCTGTACTAAAGGAGAGCTAGATTTCGGTTTGATAGCGCTAATATTTCGCCTGGCCAGGATTTGATTGCCTAGGAACCAATGGAGACATAGGAAATAATGCGGTAGGGTGTCATCCCTTGCGACGTCGGAATCCCTAGTAGTCATACATCCTCAGACTTTGTCCTAATCATTCCACGACCTCAGATGTTTATAGGCAAACTATATCGCACTGCCGTACTACACCTAAATCATTATCTTCGTACGGATGATATTTGAAGTCTCCTAGGTAAGCCCAGTGGCTCAGGGCTATTAGGAAGGGACTCTTAGTATAAATAATACAGTTACTCGTTGTTCACCATGACCTTCTCTTCCAGCCGTTGAAATGAAAGAGACAGCGATATCAAAATGGACGTCAGAGGAAAGGATTTGCTAATGTGACTTTCACATGTTGCCGATGGCACAAGGTGGTCTTCGTGAGCAAGCCAAGCCACCCATCATGAGCAATGGGTTAAAGCTAGCGTCTCGAATGATGTACTACATTATCGGCGAAACTTAACTATAGAGGATCAATACTATACTGAAAACGTCCGCCAACTCGATGGTCTTCAATGGATATAGCCTACAGGGTTGTGGGGAGGGGTAAACTTATCACGGCTATAAGGTCACAGGTCCTGTATGAATTCTAGATCCCTCCCAAGAGAGCACTTTGCAAGGCTCGGCCTAGAGGATATGGGGATGCTTCCATAGTAATCCATGGGCTTTACGTATAATCACCTGGATGACAATGGTTTACACGAAGAACGTATATCCAGAGGCATCAAACCAGCTCGACTGCTGCTTGTCTACGTTCTTCAACCACCCCCGAGGTTTTCCTTGATCTTTTCACGCGCCAGCCATAGGCACATCCGGCTTGGCCTTGAAAGTAGAGGGAGAGACTTCCTGATCTCAAGGGTCCGGAAATGGTACGTAACTACTACGCGGAATATCTAGGTTGGCTTGGTCGCGGGTGACTGGCACTAAACTTGAACAGAAGTCAAATTCTTAAAATGAAAGTGCAGAACGCGTGTAAAACTAACCAAGCTAGAGGTCGGCAGACAGTGTCGATTAGGTTCGGGCCTTAATAATTTATTGAGTTGACCTCCGCGAAAGAAATAATTTATGCAACCCCAATTGTCCACCCTGAATAGTTCAACCTTCAAGTTCAACCTTCAAGTTCCTTGGACGACTTTACTACTCGCTCAGACCGCGACAACTTGGCGGAACACCTGCCCGCACATTCACGGTCCCCCATGCAATAAATTCGTGCCTCAGGGCCTCCCATAAAGCCACCACTTTGGGCTTAAACCATATTCGCCACTCGCGATCGGTCGTCCGAGGGATCCACGGTTCACGACCGCGACCGCGACCGGCCGCGGTGAACATCCAGGGACTCGAACATGACGAGACGCGCCGTTCCTGCATTCCGGGAGCTGGGATGGCGGCCGCACATGCTCCCGGGTCGGGCGTTAACGATTGGGCGAGAAGAGCCCGACAGCTGCTCCCAGGTGCGGTCTCCACAAAACGCCCCGCCCGCATTAAGGTACCCCTCAATTCCAAAAGGGGAAATAAGTAAACAAACCACATTGAAACTTGCTCATCAGATGCCACGACGCACTGCAAGTGTGCTCCTACAATTGGACTATACGCGGTACATCAATCCATCATGAACTACCATTGTTTACTTGCCTCTCATATCCGAGGCCGTTTGTGCGACCCTCATATATTACCTGTCCCAATTACTTCCCGGCCGCTGGAAATGCTCTCTCTCCCCTCTCCTGCTCATTCTACATCGACCACGCCTCGCATACCTGAGAAGCAGAGGTGATAAGAGAAGTAAAGTCATCTCCACGCAACTAGAACCAAAAAAAAAAAAATTCACGAGCTACACTATGCCGCCTGCAGTGTCTGGGGCTTCCCTTGCGTTGCGGCGATCTCGTCGCCCAAGCTCAGGACGGGCCAGCTATAGAGAAAACGACCTCCGAACCTCATCGGCCTCTCTATCATTGCCAAACAGCAGCCACTCAAACCATGAGTCCACCAATTCAACGAAACGAGCCCTAGCAGTCACCCCGAGGAAGACAAAGAAACGTGTTCGCTTCTCCGATCCTGGACCATCCCGTTCTCCATCTACGGGGCTCACGCCTTTCATTCGTCGGGCTTCATTAAGTGGAACGCCGCGCAGCCGTCGTCCGCAAACACCTTCTCGCACCCCTAGAAGCGGACTAGCCTCATACCCTATTTCACCCTCAACCCCGTCATCCACCTCCAGAAACATGCCAGATGGCGGGGAAGTGTCTTTTCTCCCCCTTCGACAGGTTCTCGACGGCCGTGTTCAGCGCCGTATTCGTAGGAACGGCCTAAGCGAGGAGATGAACCGCATCCAAAGTGACAAGAGACACCGCGTGAAGGCAGTAGAAAAGGAAGTGGAGCGTCTTCGAAAAGAGCTCCATGACCGGGACGACGAGATCTACCGCCTGCAGAACGAGACCATCGTCATGGACACCGACCGAGTCTGGGAGTTGGAGCAGCAAATCAACAGCTTGAAACAACGACTAGACCCCAAGGAAGGAGACCGGCGCCGACACACACAGCTATCCAGCAGCCCTATTGCTGGAAACGAGAGCCAGTACGAGTGGACACTTGCCGCACGGGACCCATTCGCTTCAGATGCGTACAGCGACGTCGACGTGGAGGAAGAGGGCATGGACACGCACATTTCGATCAATGACGGCTTCGGCGATGCTACCATGGGAGAGATAGCCGTCGGGACACCGTCTAGGAAACCTGGTCTATCTATTTCGACCTCATTCCCAACACCGCCTGCTACAAGCCCGGGGGCAACCATGCCAAACACACCTTGCTCTGCTCTGTTCGCCCGTCTCCCACAAACCCCACACTCGGACACTGGTGTACAGGTAGATATCCGGACTCCTAGCGCTAGCACGGGAGTGCAAGCAAATTTTAGGATACCTGAAGTTGATGCAGGCGTCCAGGCAGACATGACTGACCCGGAGAAACAACTCCTCGGGGAACAGCTCATGTCCATGAGGCTCGAACTCGCCAAGCTCACTGGGACAATCGAAAGCTACGAGTCGCTCTCCTCCCGGCTCGGTGCGAAGCTCGACGAAGCTCTTCCCACAAATATGACGGCCCCCAAGCCTGATCTGGAAGGGCGGTTGGCCCTTGCTCTTCAGTCGTTGTCTGATCGTACCGCCGCCCTACTGCACCTGTCAAGCTCCCTCTCGGGTCTAGGTTTCCCTGGCTCGGACGCCTCGGACATTGTGATCAACATCTCCAACGCATTCCGGGCCGCCCGTCTGGAGTTGGAATACTTAACCCCCGGAGAGGTCACCCTCCCATTAACCTCAGCTGGAGCGAAGACCCTTGATATGCTGCTCGGCCGCCTTCGAGATCTCGCAAAGCGTGTCAAAGAGGCTGACGACTCCATCGACGAGTACCACGAGCTTGAACTATCTCTTCGACAACAGCTTGGAGCCCGTGTTGAAGTGATGGATGCTCAGTCCCGAGAGCGTGACGATCTTCTTGAGCGCCTGGCCAGCCGTGATGAGGCTGCTCAGGGACTCGAAGTTGCCGTCTCTCGCTTGAGAGGTGCCATCTCAGGATATGAAAGAGACATCAGAGAGCTCGAGAACTTGGTAGAGAGGATGGAGCGGGACAACACCCAGACACAACTTGAACTCAACCAAGCCAGCGAGAAATCCCAAAGCAAGTCGGATGCCATCAAGGCTTTGGAGGAGCGTCTGGCAATGGTCGAGTCGGAAGCAAAGGAGCTTCACGAGGCGCAAGACGAGGTGGAAAAGAGGAGGGCAGATGACGTTGCTAGCATGAGCCGCACGCACGGAGCCACCCTCGCCAGTCGTGATAAACGCATCGCACAGTTGAGGGAAGAAGTAGAACGTCTCAGTGATCAGATTGTCGAGGGTCTTCATTCTACCCAACAAACAATTCACTCCTTGAGAAACGAGAACAAGGGCTTGGAGAGCCGAGCTGGGAAGGAGAGGCAACGGGCCAAGGCCGTCGTGGACTCGATGAAGGCAGAGCTAGAGCGAGTTCTACAAATGAGTAACAAGTTTCTCACATCTTCGGAGCACCTTACCGCGGATACCCCTGAAGAAGAGGAGGCTACTGAGGAGCAAACTCATAATAGTACCCCCATTGCCCCAGCCCCCGGCGCTTCCCTCTCTGGACATCCGGCTAGGACATCTGGGGCCAAGAGGCGTTTCGATAGTGGTATAGGGGTTGATGAAGATGAAGATGAAGTCGACGAACTTCATGCCTAAACAAAGGCCCAACTGCATCCTATCGTTTGACATGTGGGGATATTTCATTTGTTCGAACCGTAGAGGGGATGAGATGTACACGAGAGAAATTTAAACAGCGTGCCCATCTTTTCGCTTGGAGGGAGGGAGTACTGGATTTGGATAGACATATTTTTGCCATTTACCACTAATTGTTGGTTCTGGGTGAATATGGGGTTTGCCGTAGCGGCGTAGGATATACCCACCTGGGCAGCTTTTGTCTGTACTGCCACATTGTAGATGGACTGTTGAAAATAATATGGCTTTCGCGTCCAGTCTTTTGAAGGTGCGTTTCGAGACGTTAAGCATGTGATCGAGGTGGGGGAGAAAATGGTGTGAGTATTGGGACCTCCGAGTCCTGGATAACACCGTGACGGTTCGGAATGGTCGGCCGAAGTGGGTCTCCGAATCCGGTCCGGACGGATTTTCCTCCCGAGCACCCGGTCCGAGACCTGTTACTAGTAGTAGTCGCGCTAACCCTCTAGCTCCAACTAGCAGTGGTCTTGACGAGACCCACTTTCGAAGGGCTGAAACTTGAAGTGGTCATGCATGACAAGTTTTTCCGAAGCACCAGGATGCAAGCCACAAAAGCCACGACGTCAAACGGAAGGGCGCGAAGGAACCGCGGAAATGTCAAAAACATGTCAAACCTCAGACCGCCAAGAAGAAATTGCTGTGGAGATGGAGGCAGGAGAAGGATTCAAGATGTGTAATAGCTCGATCTGGGAAAGGAAATGTTTGAATCCATCGAAAAGGTGGATTGGATCTGTACATATTTTGTGATAGAATGTTAGGGGGCTGACTATAAGACTACACCAAAATAGATAGACACCTAAGTGGTTACGACATGGAGAGTAGGTGGCTGACCAATGCGCCTCTGCAGCCGGTGCGGCTGATTGGAGCGTTTGGGAATGCTGCAATGCAATGTGTGTGGTGTGTGAACGGAACGACGATTTCAATGTAATACGTGGGACGGGATGGGGCGAGCTGTTGTTTTTGTCTGCAACAAACGCCCTTCGGGTACATGTCAAGGTGCCTGGTGTAAACATACATACATAGGTGTGGGTCGTGAAAACCAAACTAGTTACGTAAGGATAGTATATGCATAGTAGGTCATAGGGTGGTAACTACCCGGCTTTGAATGCGAGAAGGGGACTCTAGAATCCTGGTTATAAATTTGTCTTGCCGACCCTTGCAACTAGCCTCCTCGAACGGGTTTGGTAGAAATATTGCTACTTTGATTCATCCGCTTGAGACTCTTTCAAGGCATATATAGTCTAAGGTGCCAGCGCTCATCTCTCGAAAGAATTTATCCCCATACACCTTGGACTGCAATATCAGGTTGCCTTCTCCCCCAGAATTGGATATCATACATGGAAGGGTAGGATGCCACGACACGAAGCGAGCCTCGAATCAACAACACTGTAGTTCCAAGTCATCGATAGTTTTTATTTGTATTTTATACCAACCCAACAACTAACAAGTCCATTAACACATTCCATCGCAACGCCACCACGTCGAATCGCCGGAGCGAGTGAGTAGTAGAAACTAAAATGGCCCCCAACGAGCAACACCCAACGCCACCCGGGAGCGCTCCAGGCTACTACGACAACATAGCCGTCTCGTGTCAGCCAACAGAAGCCCCCGATCACAGTGAGCAGGACCTCGAAGCACAGCCCCCAGAGACACGTAAAATACGGGCACCACCATCAGCACTCCTCCCTCCTGTCGGTACCCCAGACACAAGCACACATCAAGCAATGCCGGAGCCGGAGCCGGAGCCGGAGCCGGAGCCGGAGCCGGAGCAGGAGCAGGAGCAGGAGCAAGAACCCCCCAAATACTCGGCCAATACCCGAGGCATCACCACGGCGCCGCCGACGTACTCGGATGCTACTTCATGGAGACGCAGGCGGTCGCCGAAGGAGCTGAGAAGCAGGAAGATAAAGAGGTGGGGCGCTGCGATCGGGATTGCGGCGGCGGTGCTGGTTGTGGTGTTGGTGTTTTTGTAAGCGCTCCAGTCTATGCCGAAGCTTCGGCGCTGGCCGATTAGTCAAGGGCATTTGGGGGCCTGGGACATGTTCATGGCGGAGTGAGATGCTAACCATCGCGTACGCTGGTTGAACAGGTTGAAAGATCGCTGAGGGCCTTGGGGCGCCGGGTGGATAACGTAACTATGTACATCCGTGAGGGCGGAGCGCTGACATTGCGAATTGTTGCCTCCGACGGTATTATTTATTGGTGTTCTACTCCGAGCAGGAAGCTACACACACACGCGCGCGCACGCACGCACGCACGGTACGGAAGGTGTATTTGCGAGGGAGAGCTCTGCGTTTGATACCCTGCCCGGCCTTGCATGGCGGCACCGAAATACTGGCAAACAGAGGGCGCATAACTAGCTAGTGCATACGTCGAGTCTAGATGTATAAACTAGGCGGTATCGTAGCACTGGATCCGGGTGATAAAGTCCCACGATGGCTTGCTATGCAAGCCTTTGAGGTCCGGCATAGCTCGCAGCATGAATGATAGGAGGTGGGACGTATCCCCGCCGATGGAACTGAGAAGAGCCGAACAAGACCAGCCCGCCACTGCCGATATCGAAGGAGGTTTTGAATTCCCTGACACCTATGGTAGAATGCTGACATCCCATGTTCTCTTCCTATCTACATTCCAAAAGAAAGAATTGATACCCAATTGTATGCATGCTAGCGTGGAGGGAACAGTGTGTTGATAGTAATGCTACTAGCTAATACACATCCATGCATTAGTAGCTAGCATGGGGCATTGCTATTGAGGTGATGAGTCTTCTATTGCCAAACCACCTGTTCAGGTAGCTGAAAAGTCCTGTCGAGCAAGTCCACGAGCATGAGAGAACGAGAGGCAATCATTGACAGTCGATTATATCGAGGCTAGAAAGTGGCCTCTGGCACGAAAAGCGGCAAAAAATGCATGGAGATGATGATGTATTTCGGATCTCTGGCCGATGATGATTCTGCCAGAAGGCAGAAAAGCAGCTACCTAAATAGTGGCCGAAAGTGGCTGACTAATCGCAGTGAAGGAGTGGAGCCCTTCACTGACAGATTACATATCGTTCTACCGTTGCGTTGCTTTGCGTGGGATCATCGACTATCTAGTTACCGTCCTTCCTTCGGCACCATCTCAGGATGTATTTCAGTTCAATGTACAAGTCTACCCACCCATTTTACGCACGTCTACTTAACCAAGAGCTATCTCTCTCCAGTTGGACCCCGGTGGAAACGAAGACTTCCTGAACGCATTCTGGTAAATCTTTGCAATGCCGGCTCTCTCCGCCACAGTCCTGTCTTTATCCCAAGTGATCAGCAGAGCGTAGACGAGATACCACTCCGACACCTTCCTCTCTCCCGGGATGTAGTAGTTCCACGTATCCAGCTCCTCCATGGAGAAGTCCCTCGCCTCCGAGATGGCGGCGAACTCGAAGATCCTGCCAACTTGGTTGTACCAATTTTCGTCCAGCACCATGGTGCCGCACCAGTCACCGTTTTGATCCAAAATACCAAACCGATGGAGTCCGGGCTCCAAATCAGACGCAAAGGCAGAGCCCGTCATAGATTGACGGGAGAGTTGAAAGAATGCAGTGTATGTCCAAAAGTACAGGACGTAGCTCTGCCAACCTTCGACCCGGTTTGTGGGAGCTATAGGCTTCCTTCCCGGAAGATCCACCGTTGAGCTACTGCCGATTAGATTAGGGATCATCCGGCTGCCCTCCCAAAAGTCGACAGAATAACCAACCCATCTGGATTCCATGGACCCTACCAGCCCTCTCTCATCAGAGGAGGACCAAACCGGCCGCAAGCTACTCCCATCTTGGGAAGTCTTGTGCCAAACAATCCACGTGTGCTGCTCCAGCCACTCGTGAAGATTGAACAACACTCCTTCAATCATCGATGTCCTCCACAATACCCCGTTCTGGAAGCCACACCAGGACCAACTTGGGAATATGCCCGAAAGTCCTCGACAACTATCTGGCTGTATCCTTGAGCCTGGCTGCCTATGGTCCCATAGAAGCGCAAAATCGAAGTAGGCATCCGGAAGGCCGTAGTGCATCTTTGACTTCAGTGGCGGACACAGGACAGCCGCCATCCCTTCAAATGCGGCCAGTTTATCGCCCAAATATGTCAATTTCCGTGCGCTGAACAACTCGACGCACTCGACGAAAAGCCGCACGGGATTCTTTTCAAACCCTTCGAGGGGAGACCGGATCATCTCTAACGTCCACGCTGATGAGGAAGTTTCCGAATCAACTTCTTCAGACCACGTGGCGCGTCTGCACTGGAAGAAAACACAGTCTTCAACGACTATTATGGACCGCCGGGAGAGCATGCGTTCCTGAAATGTCCATGCCCGGGTGTTCCACGTGGTCTTCTCGATCCGACGTTCGACTGGGGTGGTGACCATTAGTTCCATCGATGCGCATCGCGCGACCGGCTGGACCACGTCCCTGAGAGTGTGAGGCGATCCCGGTATACCGTCTCGAGCACTAGACCCGGCAGCAGCGCAAATGTTGAGGACCCCATTCCCGTAAATTCGGTCCATCATTTTGATCATCACCGCCTTGTCGTCCACGTCGTCCACGTCGTCTTGCACGATGCACAGCCCGTCGATCCAGATGTATCGGATTCCCAGTTCCTTGACCAAAACCATGGCATCTCGCAGGGTGCGAGGGAGATCCGGCGTGTTTGGACCTATGTTAATGGACAATGCGTCGTACGTCTGTCCGGTGAGAGTGAGAGGCAAACTGGTGCCCCAAATATAGCTCACGGTGGCATAGGCGATATCTTGTCCTTCGAGGGAACCTGGGTGTCGCAAGCACTCCAGCTCAAGATCGATGAGTCTGATCTCGTCGGTGATTCTTGAACTCCTGTTGGCGAGGGAAAGGGCGGGATGGACATCGCAGATCGAACCGTGCTCGCAGTCGCAGATATATAGCCAAGAGCGGAGGATATCCAAGTTGATACGATAGCGCGGGATCTTCCTTCCTAGAAAGGTAGGAGACTGTATGCTGGAAGGAGCAGCAGCTGTGAGGAGGAGCATGATGTACGCTTCTGGGAACAAGTCGTCCGGGTTGAACAGCCGAATGCGCCGCGTCGAGTATTGCCTGGACTTGGGACTTCTCATCCCGTTGCTTGCCAATGAACCTCGGTCGGCCTCTCCCCCATCACGACCAGGAGATGGTTTGTCGTCGAAGACCCGACCGTCTAGATGCCAATCCATGCGACATTGAACCCGACGCCTATCCTTGGTCTGCCCGTCATAGCCAATACCGCCGCCATCTCTCGAATGTGTTGCCTTGAATAGGAGCCAGCAGAAAGAGCAAGTTGTCCTGCGCAGGTAGATTTCATCGAGGAAGCCAAGCTCACGAGGCTCCATCCCATGGGGATCGAAGCTGGAGGCTAGCACTCCCGGGAGTTCATTATTGCTGGAGATGTACGCAGGCAGGAACTTCTCGATTCTGAGGCTTAGGGAGGTGCAGCTTGTACATAGGAGGTCTCCCGGAGGGCCGCAGTCCCCTCCATCAAATGTTGTCATCGTGAGTCTAGGTGGGTAGTGGTTTGAGAGTGTCTTGATAGACTTTGAAGCTGATGTCGATCGTTATCCCAGGCATCCACGGTGGGGCAAGGACCAGTTTCTGGCCCGTGCGCCCACATGAAAAGGAAAAAGCGATCCCGTCTTCTCTGTCAGACGCACTAGCGGCGCTGAGTACTTGATTTACATACTGATACTAACAGCTATTTCGTACTCGGATTAGAGTTGGTTAGCTCTCTGCAAATACCATTCTCATGGCGGGAGAGTGGAGCTATTCTACCGGGTCTGATATTCTGGGTCGGTCTCGGCACGGTATACATGTACGAAAGCAGGTAATGCCTCGCTGGCGAACCGAAGGAGGCGAGGCGAGGGGGAATCGTGCATATCAAGCCCGAGATTGACTTCCCAGGCCGTCACACGCGGCGGCCTCGAGGCGGTATCAATGCATTAGGCCATCATCTTTTCGGAGCTGGCACGGCGTATGGGGTTACAGAACCAGAGTCCATCTTTTCGTTTGAAGGACTTGCCGACACTATGGGAATCATTTCGCTTTCAGGATAGCACAAAACAGATTCGGCTGTGCGGGCAGGCCATCGTGATCGTTTTCTGTGGAGAGTCGCTGGTGAACCTTTCGAAGGGGAGACAGTATTGTCGTCGTGTTAGTTAGGTTTCGTGGTCCTCGGTATCTTCAGGGGTCGCCGCGTTCATGCGGGCGGCCAACTGCGATCAAGTCTTGCAGCCGACAGTGGGCAGAGGTCTTCGGTGTAGGTTCACAATGGCGGATTGATAGAGGAATAATAGCCGATAGGAACCAGCATCAAGATAACCGCTTTATCGATAAGGCTGGGGGACTAGGAGGCGGTGGTGCTAGATGATGAGGATAAAAGCAGGCCGAGAAGGAATGGGCAACATATTGTTGGATGGGAGTTTGACGAGGCCAAATGAAAGAGATCGAACCCAATTTGCGGAGTAGCTAGTTATCGAGGCTGGAAAGTGGCCTCTGGCACGAAATGTGGCAGGAAATGTATATGAAATATAGTAATATTTGTCAGATAGTTCAGAGCCCCGGTATAGTCCTGTGCAGGATTATATAAGAAGGCAAAGGAGCTCTTGAGATTGTTGGGCCTTTTAGAAAAGTAATAAACCATGGTAATGAGAACTGAATTATAAAAATGCAACTTTTATTACATGACTTAAATAATAAGACCTACCATTGCTTACTTTTTCCATCCCTACTATTGTGCCTACAGTGCCGCACCATCCTTTATGTCATATACATCTTTTACAAGAATTACCGCCCTTTTACGAGGAGAATAATATATTCAATTTTTAAATCGCTTATGTATTGGTATTCCAACCATCGTAGGAAGGAAATAGCCGTGATGTTGGTTGTTGGTATTGAGAGGGGTAATAAAAAAAAAGGACTGTTTCTAATGTTAACTTACTGTAGCGACCTGCCAAGCAGAGCTTCCCATTAGAAAAGTGTGGTAATGAGTGCATCATTGGCATTGGAATGAAGACTGGAATGTCAAAGTACTCGAATGTGAGACACCAGTCAAGGGGAAGGGCCCCTCGGGTAAGGCGAGCTCTCTGCCATACTGGTTGAAAGGCCTGAGGGATAATGGCTGAGGGAGGAGTCTACGATTTTGACGACTCTGATTCTGAAGATGTGAGATCATCGGTTCGCCTCAGTACCCTGCTGGGAATCCCTTCTCCAACCATCATCTATACACGAAGAGTGTCCTTTTGTTTGCCCGTCAGTACGGCGATACCATTCAACTATTAAAGGCCCGTTCGGCCTTTTTTAAACCAACCACATAAACAGTACGCAGGCTGCTGTAAAAGGCGTGACAGGCGATTAGAAATCGCCATATGCGTCCAAGGAGACAGGACCACGATCTGCTATAAGGAAACCTACGGTGCCAAAAAGATGCACCAAGATAATAAAGCCGCAGGGGATATATATATATATATATATATATATGTACAGCGAGTCCATCGCGCGTTCCCTAACACCAAATACCGAACACATAGGAGGATTCGTTCGTCACAAACAAATGCCAAGGATACTCCTCGCAAACCATGGCCAATACGTCTCGGTGGCCCATTTCTCCAATATCCTGAGCGCGAAAAGGAGCTTATACACGTTCAGCGCATTGTCCGTGGACCCAATTTGCATCCCGTTGTAGATGGTGACCGTTCCCTGCGGGTCGAGGACGGAAACGACGAGCGACCATCGATGGCCCTCGACGATAAGACCGGGGAGGAAAACGAGCTCCTGTGCGAGCTTCCTGTTGGCGGCGGCGGCATCCGCCAGAGTCCCGCTGCCGGCTCCTCCGGAGCGCTTGTGACGGCTTTTCCCCCCGAGGAGATGGGCGAGGAAGCGCCAGTGCGCGCTGAGCCAAATGCCCAGCTGGACGTCAGCCTTGTCGGTGTCGCCGGCCGATCTTTTAGACTCGATGCCGACACAGAGCGGCTTAGTGCCGAGCGGGGGGAAATCAGTGTGGTTGACGGTTCTGGTCAGTGCGTTCGCATGACAGACCTGCGCAATGCGCTCCTGGACGAGCGCTTGCAGCTCGGGCGGCCGGACGGCGCCGGGGTCGACGTAGAGGGTCAGGTCGACCATGGCCTGGCCGCCGGCCTGTGTCTTCTGGGGGCGCGAGTACGGTAGGGCGGTGGTGCAGTAGCTGTGGCGCACAAGGCTCTTCGCGCGGACCGGATCGTCGATGGGTAGGAAGAGGCACGAGAGGACGCGGCTGTGGATGCCGTGGTTCCACTGCGTCTCCTCGTGGTACATGTCCTGCAGTCGCTTTGCGCGCGCGACAATGTCGGCGACCGCAAGGGGATCGGGAAACCGGAAGGGCGGGCAGGCGGAAGGATGATCGTTCCTTTGCACGAGGCAGTCCAGCATAAAGACCGGTCGCAGGTACTGGGCCAGCACCGCCTGTGGTCGCTCCGACTCGCCGTCGTCGTCGTCGTCGTCGTCGGGGTTACCGTTGCCACCGTTGCCGCCGCCGGGTCCGGAGGAAGTCGCATCGGCAGCGGCCGCCTCGACCATGCGGGCCCGGTAGGAGGGAGGTATAAACGGAGACCCGGCCGAGACTCGGTAGATGGGCTCGAGGAAGGCCTGGATCTGCGGCGACATCTGGTCGTAAACGAGAGCCTTGAACGCGATCGCCTCGTCGGGCGGAAGGGTGGCCAGATGCATCTTGCGCTTTCTCGGCGACGAGGCCCGGGACCGAGGCGCCTTGCCAGCAGCGCCGGTCGTATTGGTGGACGTGTCCGAGGCAGACGTAGTCGCCGTCATGACGGCGCTCCTGGAATCCTCGTCGCCCTCGTCATCGTCGGGCTCAGTTTGAGCAGCTGGTGCTTGTTGTAGTTGTTGCTGCTGCTGCTGGCCTCTGAGAAGGAGTGAGGAGTCGAAGACCGGAGGTCGCGAGGAGTCGGAGAGGAGGCACGGTTTTTTGGTCGCTGGAGTCGGGGTTATCGCATTATCGTCGTCGTTGTCGTCGTCGCGGGCGGCTTCTCCGTCCGGCACCCGTGCCCTATTCATAGTCGGCTGCTGCGGCTGCCCCCTGTCACGACGGACCAAATCGTCCAAGGAAGCCGGAGGGGATGGAAACACGTCCTGCCGGCGCCGCTTTCGAGGAGCGTCAGGACGCAAGTCGGTGCGCGGAAGGCCCGATAACCATACTCGTACGGCCTCGTTGAGGGAGCTGTCGCCCTGCATAAATCGTTTGATTCCCCGTAAATCGGGTTGATTGACGTTTGGATGAATCTTGTCACTCGTATTGTGTCGGGGTAGTGGGCCTGTTGCGATGTGGTCTGCTGCTGTACTTCTGCTGCTACTGCTGCTGCTCCTGTTGGTGGTGTTGTTTGGTTTATGTTGCGACGGTCAAGGAGAGAGTGCCTCACATAATGTGGCTCGGCAGGTTGGCCTAGTGATTATATTACGTCAAGGTGTGTAAGGCGATGAAATGTGACACCCCCCACATCAGGCACATACGTCAGCTCCACTGAGCTACATACATCGGGTACATCAGCTTACACCCAGCTACACAGCGTCAGAAATGAGGACCCACTTTTCTGGTCTTCCGATCCCCCATACAAATAAGGGTCTTTATGAGTCAGCGGTTAGACACCCGCCATACGCATGGTCAAACCACCCAATTCGTCAACACACAGTACATCAGCTACATTTGTTACATTTTGCAACATCACCTATAGCTACACTTGCCATGCTCGGGTCCTGTGGAGCCGTTGTTCCCAGTTTGAAATCATTTCAAACTTCTTACTTGAACTCGTTGTCCTTGGACGCTGCGTCACTAATTCAACTGTTGGGGTTAGTTTCCGGCTACGGTGTAGATGCATTCCTTGGTTTCCT
Organism: Zalerion maritima; assembly: GCA_022664585.2. Lineage (NCBI taxonomy): Eukaryota > Fungi > Ascomycota > Sordariomycetes > Lulworthiales > Lulworthiaceae > Zalerion > Zalerion maritima. Next base: position 65,530 of record JAKWBI020000136.1, on the reverse strand, counting down.
GGCAGTGTGGCTGGCATGCACTCTTCCCGTTCGGGGGTAACTTCGAATAAACTATGGTCACTGCACTGGTCCTTGCAACCTTACGTATGTCTGGTTTGAGGATGTCTGCGAGGATGCCATCACCATCGTAACTTTCTCTCTTCTCAAATGCCACACCAAACATTCCGTCATCACCTTTCTCCCCAATTCTCCATATCTCTCGTACAAACCACATCCTACACAAAATATCCTGCCATGCTCCTTACCTAAAGTGATTATATCTACCCTCCTCCCTCCTCCCCCAAAATAGAAAGATGACTCTGCAGGCGAGGAAACCTGGATCATCGGCGGCGGTGGCGCGTACTACGCGCGTCCGACACAAGGTCGTGCAGCGCAACGGGTGCGGGACGGTCAACATCATAAACTTCTACGCGTACGACTACGGGAAGGTGTATCGGTCGTGCGGAAACTGCAACAACCAGTGCCAGAGGACCGTTTACATCGAGGGAACGACCGCGTACGGCGGGGGAGAGGTCGTGGGCATCAACGAGGCGTACGGCGATGTTGCCACGCTGGTCAATGTCTGCACGGACGCCGACGACCCCTGGGTGCTTTACGACGGGTGCGCGGGTGATTGCAAGCCCGAGGAGGTTGCGTATTGTTAGATTTCTGGCGATGCCGAAGCGGGTGTGTTGGGGGAGGGGTTGGGAAGGAATGGTGATGGGCTATGCTGTGGTATACTTGGGAAGGTTCTTGCTGCTTCTCTTGCTAGTCTTATCTTGACTTTCTAAGATTGGGAGTGACCGGGTGCGATGAAGGCGATGGTCCATATTGTTTATACCTCTTTTTACTTGGTCTACCTACAAGGCGGATGTCTAATGCATTTTCTAGTATATAGTTGTGGTTATTTTTATTAGGCGGACATGACACCTCGGCTTGTCAAATACAGTATTTAATTTTCACTTTTACATTCTTGTGTATACGCTGCAAGAGCGGGTGTGGCGTTCTTGCTAGGAAGATGGCGATGGCGATGGCGAGTTAGCCAGGGCGGCACATCTCTTGACCTTTTTGATTAGCGAGACATTTCCAGCCGATGTTCTGCATGTTTTGCCTGGAAAATGATATAGGCTATGGCTGACAAGGGTTGCTTGCGTTGCAGAGAACCTCACACGATTCGGACGCATGATGCTAGTAAGCCAAGGCGCAAGCGAGTCAAAAACAACCAATGGGAGCATCGCCTAGAGCGCATATTATAACGAATGCATTGTACACAAAAGTAGAAGTGAAAGTAGAAATGTATATTAGGCGCGAGCGCACCAGCTATGTAATATAGAGGCCGGAGATGTCTGCCATAAGAAGGAAGACCCAACATGCGGGGGAAAAGCGGCGATATTCAGAATTGTTGCTGCTGATGATGATTCTTGACGATGAAGCTCAGGCTAGCGAAAGCAGAGGTGGAAAATGACCTAGTGCCATTGCCCCGCAGTGAATCCCTTCACTACTATTGGGACTAGGAAGTGGCCTCTGGCACGAAATGTGGCAGGAAATGCATATGAATAATGATGATGTGCAGAATTCATCCTAATAATGAATCTACCAGAAGGGCAGAAGGCAGCTATCTAAATAGAGGCCGAGTAGCTACCCAATCGCAGTGAAGGGGTGGAGCCCTTCACTGACAATGATGATTCTGCCAGAAGGGGTAGAAGAAAGCTAGCTAAATGGAGGGCAGAAATGGCTGACTATTCTTCAGTGAAGGAGAGGAGCCCTTCACCACAACTATATATCTTATAGCAGTAGGCTGGATGGACATGGTCTAGGTCTTCTTTCCCGACCCCCCACCCAAATGTCCGCCAGCGCCGAGGGGGCGAACCTCGCGGTTCATCTATCTCAGCCTGGGATCAAGAAAGGCGGGATCCGACAGACGTCCAGTCGCGATCACATCCTCGTCTCCGACGCTGAGATGGATGTTTTCCATTTCCTCCTCTCTGTCCTCTTCATCCCCCCCGTCCCCCTCCTTGTGCCCAGCTTCCTCCTGCTCCTTCCCCGCGAGAGCGGCCACGGCCTCTTCGTTCTCGCCAGTGGTGACTTTCTGGCGCTTCTCGGGGCGGGTCGCGACACCCCCGCGAGGAGATGCCGACGGGGCACGCTTGGTACCGGTAGTGGTAGCGGTGGTGCCGTTCATGGTTGGTCCCCTATGATAGTCTTGTTTTAGTTAGTTAAACCCCTTGCAAGGATGGACATGGAGGGACGAGGACTGACAGCGCGGGATTGTTGGGGAACAGCAAAGAACAGCGCGAAAACAAGGCCGGAGAAGGTGACGGCTTTTGGGCGGGCTGGACTGGTATTGGTGTGAATGTATGTTAGTTTAGCTTATTTCTGAAGTGGCTATAACAAAAGAAAGATGCTCCAAGCAGGAAAAGTGAGGTGTCGCTCAACGGCGAGGTCTTTTTGCTCTTTGGCGACGAGGCGCACTTTGACCGGAACCAGTCTTGCGGCACGTTCACTTGCCACGGATCTTAACGACCATGGTCCGGAGTTCCTTGGGAAGATAGATGTGGAAGTCGAGGCTTCGGGAAATGCCATAATTACCTGGCCATAAAAAGGAAATGCAAATGTAGGAATATAATTAAACTAAAAAAGAATACAGATTTTATTAATATTATTATTAATGGTTTAGTGGTAATCGGATTTAACCATAAAATATTTTTGGTAGTTTGGTAAGAATAATAAAGAGATATGATTAAATAAAGAATACAACGCTGGGAATTTTTAATTATTAAAAAAGAAAAAAATACTCAAGGCGTAAAAAGTATTATAATAAAAAAGATTTTATATAATAATCCCGTAATTAAAAGAGTTTTAATATTACAGTATATTAAAAATAATAAAATAAATATTACTATAGATATTTATATTGTATTTATTATAATAAATATAATGTTTAAGGAATAAATGAAATTTAAAGCTGGAGAAAGTTTGCGTATATTTATACTTGAAAATAAGCGGACGGATGGTTTATACATAAGCATGTAACATCCGAGATCTGGCTGCCAATGCCTGGGGCTGTTTCTCTACGCTGTTGTAAACTAATAAGACCATTAATTGCATATATAACTAGAATAGGGAAAATCAAGAGGCTTGCCAATGTATATGTTGATTATTTTCCTGTATGTCGTATTCAATCCCCTGCCATGTTGTACGGTGAAATTATTAGCCAAACCCGTGTCTAACAGCCTATTAGTATCCATCCCGCAATCTAGCAATGTCCATGCTGTTGAAAACAAGAAACAAAAACTTAAATGGATATATAATCTTGTATACATACGAAAACAATAGACCAATGAATGCCAATGCAAACCATCAATACTCGTGCAATGTCAATATCCACCATGATGCAATGCAAATGCGGACAGCCTGATTTCACGGCAACCAAAGCAACAATCACTCCCTTAGCTCCTTCAAAATCCCTAGTCCGACACCACTATCCGTACCTCCAACAACCCTCCCATTACCATAATTAGCACACCCGCCAGAGTTCCCACTACTTCTCGTACTGGAAGGAGACTGCTTTCTCCTTTCCCTCTCCATATTAGTGGCCCTTACTCTCTCGCCCGCCAACTGGACATCCACAGGGTGCTCCCCAAACTCGATTATCCGACCTTTAACGGCAAATCCACCACCACCAGATACCGAGCGAGCCAGAGGTTCTCCACCAGAGCCGGAGCCACAGACTTCAGCAGCACGACCTCTGCTCATGCTCCGACTCGCACTTCGCCTTCCACTACCACTGCCAGCACTGCTCGTCGCACTAACATCCCGGGATGCACGACAGCTTCCAATTCCCGATCGTCCGCCAGAGTCCGGCGAAGCAGCAATGAAACTTGGCTTGTGGTTAAACCCAGCAAAAATGCTCTCTTGCTGCTGTAGCGAAAGAGGTGAAGGCCGCACCGTGGTGGACTCGCTCCCGGCTCTCGGTCTTCGACCGCCAACGGCGCCTCCCACACGATCCTGGTAGGCATCATAGCTCGTGAGAGGCACGTCAAGAGCTTTTAGTCTCGGACTAGGCTCGGATTCCACCACGCTGGCAGACCTCCTATTGGATCCCGGAGGAGGAAACGACCTACCCACACTACCACCAGATGAGGTCCCCGTGGTATGGCGAGAAGAATTGCCAGGGTCGGAGTTGGCGGATTGATGGCTGGCATTCCGGGACATTGGCTGAGACGAGTAACCTTGGGGTGGAAGCGCGTCCCAATGATCGACTGCAGCTTCCCTGTCGTGGAGAGGTGTGTTAGGCGCTGCTGGAGGTGGATGAACCTGCGTTTGCGGGATTGCCGGTACGGACTGCGCCATTCTATGGTAATCCTCAGAAACACCACTCGACCTGGTGCTGTCTCGACCAAGTGGCGGGGGAGACTGTGTATGGACCTTCGGGCGGACACGTGGGATAATACCTAGCCCATCGTGGAGTCCGTTTCCCGGGTATCTCTCAACCGGAAGACCAGGAGGTGCCACCCACGCCACACCCCTCTGAGCAGGACTGGACTGAGCGGATCTCGAAGCCTGAATCTGTCGACGTTGAAGGACGAGATTGTCTACAAACTTGTCATTTTCTTCGGTAGTCTGGTCATTCCTTGTGGGTGAAGCCTCGCTAGAGACGTCCTGGCTTCCCTGCGGAGATGTGGAGGAACCTCCTTCAGCGCCCCCAAGCTTCTTTAGAGCTGCAGATGCAGCATTTCCGGCATTTTCTAAAATCTTCCCAAACGTTGCACTCGGCGGTTCTTCAGGCCCTTGGTCCACTCCAGACGCAACTTGCGCATAGCTAGTACGTCCAAGTGCAGCAAGACTGGGCCTGACGGGGATAGTAGCACTGCTGCTCCGGCTCTTGCACTGAACACTTAAACCTCCCTCAGAGCCGAGAGGCGACTTGGCGTTTATCTTGGCAAGGGTTTCCTCGGCCTCTGACCTGGTGTCGCTAGAGTGGCGTGCGTGCGTCTTGACACCTGGTTGAGTTTCACCATAGACAGTGGGCACGACGATTCCTTGGGCAGTGTACCTCGATATAGTAGTGAAAGGCCTGTTTGTAGAGACCCTAGGATCAACCACTTGATCAGTTGTCTGTCTCCAGGCGCCAGCGTGATCTCGGTACCGGCGAGAGGAGTTCCTTTTGATTGTGCGGTGTGCGACAGTGGTCCATCCACGACTGTCATCGTTGTCGCCAGGGAGCACCGAGTTGTCGAAGCCTTCTAGCACCACTGAGGAGTCAAGCCCCGGTGTGACGGTTACATCGTCATCCGTTAGATGATCCGATGGCATGTAGGGCATCTCCCCATAGAAATCGTCGGCGGGATATGGCCGGTGGAACTGGGGGACATTTTCATGTGCTCGTTCGTAGCTTATCGGAGACGCAACAGGCATCGCGTCACCACCGCCGCCTGGGAAATAGCCTGGTCCTCCATCATCCGCCTCAGAAGCAGGTGTGGTCATGTCGCTGTCGGAGATGCTAGGCGACCTGAAAATAGACACAACTGCGCCCTCACCATTGAGAAGCGATTCTGTGAGGTCCTCAATCTCGCTGTTGATAGTGCTGTATCTTGTTTCAAGCTCTTGGCGTGCGGATGCGAGACGACCAATGCCTGCATGTTTCTTCTCCTGCTTTATCAGATGGGACATCAATTTTTCTCCATGTGTGCGGTAGAAGCGGTAGTCTTCAGGCAGGCCGGCATTTGGATCAGCCTTGATACGCCTGTCGGCATCGTCATAGGAGTGGCAGTAAACGGCAATAGCTCTGTCGAGCCAGAATGAAATATCGCGTTCCGGGAGAGTGTCGATGAAGAATGCTTGAACGACAGAGTGGAGTTTGAGAATGTCTAGCCCATCGGTAGCATGGTCTTGGCTTCTAGTTCCAGATGTCTGTGAACTTGTGGGAGAATCGTCTACGTTGCGTTCAATAAGTCCAAAGGAGATTAAGACTTTGAACGTTGTGTTCAAACTCGCATGGTAAGAAAAGCCATCTCGAGATTTCACAGGGGTAGCGCCGTCTAGCGCTCGAAGTCCTGGGAAAACGGATTAGTTCTTGTGAAAGTAATCCATGATTGAATGGGATGAATAAGAAAATAGCGTAGCACTTACCAAATGCCAACAATTCATACGGAACTTCCTGGCTAAAGAAGGATAGAATGAACATCAAGTTGAGTGCCTCGGTTTGGCCCCGGTCCCGGAGTTGTCGAAGAACAGCCCTGTATGCAGGTAGGCTGCCAACCTTGGGGCTCTTCTTGTAGGACCTCAAGTACTTGGATAGCGGTTCACCAGTGGCGGTGATCTGTTGGGCGGCGACATGGATCATGAGTGGCAGGTTCTCCATGAGCTGCACCAATTCCATGGCCCGGACCAAGTCATCCTGTGTGTGAGGACTCTTCTTCCCAATCTCGTCTAGGAGCAATTCTTGAGCCTCGAGAGCTCTAAGCTTTGGCAGGTCGAGCAAAGAGGGGTTATTGAAGCGATGGTCGCCAATGACTCTCTCGGTGGACGTGTAGATTAGGCTTGTGTTGACGGTAAACGGGATCAGTTGGCTCATGCCCTCGTCTGTGAAATGAATTCCATCGACAATCATAAGCCAATCTTCCCTCTTGTTCAGCCACTTCTTCACAATTTCCACCATCTTTGTCTGATCCCGCAAGTCTCGAATGTCCTCTGGCGAATGGCATGACCGAAAGGCTTCGTGACGGGCAATGCGCCAGAAAGCATCTTCGGCTTCCTTTAGAGACTTTGCCCGTACCCAGAAGATTCCACCCGGGAAGTTGCGAATATGACGGAACACATACTCTCGGGCCAGGCAAGTCTTGCCGGAGCCGGGCATCCCATGTATCAGAGCCGACGCGGTGCCCCCTAGCCGCCTACTCTTGTTCATAAGTACGCGGTGCAGCGCCTTCATTTCATCCTCACGCCCCTTGAAAAAGGAATTCGGGCGAAAGCCATCGGGGACGACGAAGGGGAAGCCCTGGCCATGTTCGGATTCCACCTGTGAGCTGAAGGATTCGTTGAGATTTCGAGATGCCGATCGCCCAGCGTGTTCATGTTCAAGAAGTGAGCTACTGCCTTGGTGTAAAAGCTTGGGTGGCTGGTACTCGATTTTATTCGATTGATCTAGTAGAAATCAAAATCAGCACTTGCTCGATTTTCCAAACATTGCCGTACCATGTGTCTCAACATCTGCCACCCCGGTTGGGGTTTCATTCAATCTCTTCGATGCCGAAAATTGTCCCCTTACCTCTTTGTTGTTGGGACGGCCCAGCACGAGCCAACTGCCCGTCCGCATCTTAGGCTTGGAGAAAAGGCCTTACTCGTTCTGCTGCGTCCCTCATGACTCTCTTTCTACGGTCCTCCGCCTCCATATCCCACCTTACTTGGATGGTTCGAGGCGCTTCTTCTACCCATTCACGGATCGAAGAAGATACGTTCCTATAGCCCGGGGCGTCTTTACCCTGGAACTTGCACATTCCAGAGTGTGTCGCCTCGATGCTGTAGTACGTAACTTCGGGAAGATCCGGACCTGCAGAGGTCGGTTCGACCACAAACGCCCTGTAGTGCGGCAAATAAGGTTAGCACATGACTCGACTAGGAGACTCACCCACCCTTATGTGCCACGCTGATCTGATAACACACAATGTGTTTCCAGAAGCCTGCTCGCCCGTCCGTCCACCAATCTTGGGGCCTTTTCTCCCCACCAGAACGGAACAAAATTCCCTGGTGCTCGCTTTTTGAACGACAATTCTAGGAGAAATCAAACTCACCTCGTTCCCTTCAGGTCCGTCATTTGCGCTTCCCTCACCATCTGAATTCTGAACCTCTGGTATATGTCGAGGAAGTGGATGCTGATGTTCTGCAGGGTCTCACTGTCCTTCTTGAGTGTCTTGAGCAAGACGCTCTCCGAGTGGTACAGCTTCTTGGGCATGGCAACCTCGGCCATGGCCTGCAACATGCGGCCCCAGTTTGCTATCTGAGACCCCTGGTGAGGAGTGCCGAGAAATATTATTCCGTACGTGCTGACATAAATGGACCGAAGGTAGTCGTGTTTGTCTGCCGTCACGTCGTTGCTGTACAGCAAGGCTCGCTTGACGAGTATGCCGCCCAGGCTATGGGCGACCCATATTATTGGATTTCTCGAAGTTCGTTCGCTCTTTCGGTATATGGCGAGGGTGTTTACTAGGGTTTGGGCATGTCCGAGGATGAAGTCGGAGCTTGTAGAGGTGTTGTGCCTGGTGGAAAGCACACTGGTGTAGACGTCTGCATTATAGCCATACACAAGGATGTTGGCTGGCTTGTCCTTCAAGGTTTCTGGAAGCAAGTCGATAGGCCAGAACACGCCCGTCTTGGAGGATGTCCAGGTCCTTTCCGGCTCTCCGTTCAGGCCATGGACCAGAACGATGTCGACTTCGGCTTCGGGGTGGGTGTGGACGGGGGAGATCTCGAACCGTGCGATCTGGCGATTGATCGAGCCCTGAAAAGATAGGGGTTAGCCAGATGGTCTCAGAGACTGGTCCCTGTGCAAGTATGTTTCCCAATGCAGCTACATGTTCCCCTCCAGTTCCCTTCGTCTATGTCCACTTTACAATGCTGGGCAGGGCTACTCGAAGTGGGGTATTTGTTCCTGCCTGCTGCATGCGCGGCAGCCCGCGGTAGCAGTTCGCCTCCTTGTGGAAAACAAACTTCGGACAAGGCAGCCAGCCGTACTCACCATTGTGATTGAGGAACATGCCCCTGGAAGGGCAATCCTAGAGGCTTCAAACCGGAACGCACACCGGACGGCGTAGGGTCGTAGTATGCGGTAGTTGTCCCAGCGGTCTTCTTTCACGGCAGCAGCAGTCGGTGTTGGATAGTTCGCGCTCTCTAGGTGCCGATTTGGTTTACGAGGCTGGAACGGTGTTCGAGCAGATGGAAAGGGGGATGCTGAGTTTGGATTCGAATCAAAAGTTCGGAAAGCGATGCACGGGATGTATCAAGATAGGATGAGGAGCAACGACGGGAAAACGAGACAAACGACGGGAGCAGGGATTTGTTATATGGGGATATATGCAGGCGGTGTTCTGCCTCGGTGACAAAGCAGCTGAAAAAGAGAAGGCACCAACAGCACACCGGGGAAAATGGCACCTATCCGCATGTACACATGTGCGGCTGCAGTTGGAGTCTAATTTGTGATTCTGAATCCGCATTTTGTCACTGAGCACGAGGGCAGAAGGCAAGAACATGACATAGACTTTGGACGTCTCAGTGGTGGGTTTGGAAAGCACGTTGGTACTGTACCTACCTCCCTTAGCCGGCGGGAATGCGACATGCATTATGCGCCACCACCTTGACGGCATTCATCCACGGCGACATACCAAAACCAGGTAGCCAAGACCCTCCCTTTCCTACGCACGAAGGACGTTCGGTGAGAGCCAAACAGGAAGTCCAAGGGGAAAACATTAGTCCAAGAAGTTGCTGCTTGCGCAAGCCCCAAGAATCGATGCTGCCTTAAACTACTATGTACTATGTAGAGCTGCAATCTGTCCCCCAATCTTTCGAAGAAGGCTTTGCGATTGAGCAAGAGAAACAAGGGTGGAGGGGCAGTTTGCCGTCACGAGGAGGAGTGCTGGAGGGCTGCTGAGCCTCGAGGCGCCATTGCGCCCGGAACATGATTGGCCAGGCCCCAGGGGCTGAGCCGGACGGGTATGCAGGCTCGCCGCGGTGGCATGAGAGGGCTCTTCTCGAGTCCTTCGCACTCAGTGTTGGATAGGGATTTTTTGGCCTACGCTAACTTTGGTAACGGAGGTCCTAGCAAGCTGCATCTTTGGATTTGGGTGACAGAACTTAGCTAGAGTGTCTTGCTTGTTCTTGACCCCAAATACCGAGAGCCACTCGCCGGGACCTGCCACACAAAAGTTGGTATAATAATACCTGTCTGGGAGCTCGGCTTTCACCAGGCACACTCGACGTCGGGCGTACTGTGGTACACAATGTCCGCCACCACGTTTACCAGGCGCCGGTATTAGTCTTGTATTCCCCTCCCAAGGAATCTCCTGGTCTCGTGTTTCGTTTCGTCAGATTCAATCCATCTCATCCAAGGATTTTGCTCGCCCTGCACTTAATAGTTTCGCGCCGGCATTGACATGGCTGTGGTTCATGACTGACGTCATTGGCCACGCTCGAGAAATGGGAAACCTTCGATGCCTATTTCATTTACGGTTGGTCACAGAAGCATGGATTTTTATCACTTTTGTATAAACGTTGGTACGCCGACAAGCCAGTTGGATGGGAAGATGACTTTGTCTGCGTGGATGGGAAGCCATTACTGAATTGTGAGTCAATGGCCGGTTCAAGACTCGGAGCTCCTGCTTGGTGGGTAGGTAACAGTATGGTGATATGCGACAGGGGCGCCGTGTTGGGCGGATACTCGCGGTCCTTAGAATGTCCTCCTGGATCCTCCTGGAAGTGAACATGAGTGTTACACTAACAAAGGTAACTGCATCTGATATATTATCGCGAAAGTCTATGTGTGAACAGACATATACATCAGCTCAAGCCTCAGCCTCGAGCTCAAACCAAAGTTCTCTCCCATTGCCTAGCGCCACCTCGACTATCAGATCTACAATCGCCTTGGAATATCACAACCCGCCCGGATTGATGCACCCATTCGACCCTACAAATGGTTAGTACAATGCGCAGAATTGCAACAGCACGAGCCAGTAGAGCCTTTTTCTGAATGTTGGACGATATCGTGGAACACCGGGCATATGGGCTCTGGGCATATGTCAGGGGTGTAGCGTGCAAGTGATGTTTCTCAGAAGCTCTTGCTGAGAAAAAATGGGAAAAGCTGAGCCTCGAGGTGTTCGAAAAAAGAGCCTTCCGCCCGGAGCAAGGTGGGTGACAAGGCTATTCGAGGCAAAGAGCATCTCCACCATCAGCTGTTATGAATGCTACTCTGAAGAGTTGTTGCGATGTCAAGGAAGCGAGAAATGAACTGGGCCCCGACCGAGGGGCTTTCCGTTGTGAATGCTTATGAAGCACGGGGTTTGAAAATGCACTAGTTGAATCATAAGCTAGAAGGATTCTTAGTATTGGCGAGATGTTGAAATTTTTGATGGTACTGGTAAGAACATATTGTCGCTCAAGCTGTCTATCCCAGGGTGGGAGGGGCAAGTTCCTTTCCGTGGTGGTCTCCCGCAGGTACTTTTATTCAACTCCTGAAGGGCTGTAGGGTGCAGGATGACGTCCAACGAGACCTGCCTAAATTCCAAGTTCAGCAGCATGGGGAGCTGAGCCTCACCGAGCTGGAGTTCCGACCCCAAAACCGGGATCATGCGCCTATGCTGACGCAACGTATGTGGACAATACTTTTGGAGTACCTATTTCGGGATGGCTTCTAGTGCATTCTCGAATATCAAATCTCCGCCAGGCTGCGTCGCCCACCCCGGATTGTGCCTGCCAGCACCATCCAGGATTCGTTTAGATACTTCCTATGCTCCAGCAGAGCCCCGTCATCAGCCCCTCGCAGCCATGAGCACATACTCTCTTGTGCTGTCTCCAAATTGTAGCATGTCCTTGTCCTTGATCTCGTAGTACCTGCTGTCTGCTATCTCCTCCCCATTCAAAGCCGTCCCGTTGGCACTCTCTAGGTCTAGGAGATATGGCTTGACTTTCCCAATTTTGTCGCCGAATTCGTTTCGCTTCTCCACATACCGGAACTGGATAACGGCGTGCTGTTTGCTGATACTTGGGTGCTCGGCTGGGTAGTCTGCGATCGCCTTGTCCCTGCCTATCAGCCAGCAGGTTCGGGCATTCAGCGGCACTTCGTCCACAATGTCGGCGCCCTTGAAGACGAAGAGCTTGTATTGGTCGCGGGAGGAAGGTTTGCGCGCCTCGGCTGGCTCGTGGTATTTAAGCGCTACCGTTGTCCCATCAGATTTCTTGACAGAGTTTGAATCGGCCGCTAGTCGCCCTGTTGATGAAAAGTTGGGCTTCTCGACAGGTTTCTCAGGCTCCTCGCCCTTTTCGACTGCGAAAGATACTTCTTGGGGGGGCAGGGGGCCGCGTTGCCGCAGTGAGGCCTTGTCCTTGTTGACTAATTCTTTGCCTCGTCGGCTCTCCTTGGCTGGCTCGTCATTTTCGTCACGCCACCGCCGCGTGGAGGATTTAGCATCGGGCGATCGCCTTACGGAATCTGTTTCTCTGCTTTTGGTGTCGTGGTCCCTTCGTCCATCTCGTCGGCGGCGCTCGTCGCGCAAATAAGGTGAGCGTTTGCGTAGGCCTTCTCTATCTCGATCGCGCCGCCTATCAGACCCATGTTCACGTGGACGTCTTCGCCTTGAGTCGTCTGGTGAATCTGAACGGCGCCTTTTTTTCCTGTCTGGAGACCGGTCCCGTGGCCGGTCTGAATCATAGGGCGACTCGCGCTTGCGGCTCCGCGAGCTGTAGCGGTCTTCGTATTCCTTGTGTTGCCTGTGAGGAGGACGGCCGAGATCAGGGGACTTCATCTTTAGAGATATTCAAGTATGCGAAGTTTCTTGAGTCTAAATTGTTGTAATATTGAGGTGCAGTAGTAGTGCATGTAGTAGGTTCATCGGGGTAGCTTCACCTCTGTCGGCAAGCGCCCGCTGCAAGCGATGTGATCACGTGCCATGACTGACAGGTAGGATCTTCATGCAGCAGTTCGGCAAGGAGGCAATTCTGCTGGGATCTAACAATGCATCCAGAAAATAATTATTCATCCCACATATTTTATAGGCGTTTCTAAACAGGTTGTCCATATCTCAAGACCAAGCATTTTTGTTTATCACTTCGGCTAGCTACTTAGGTAGGTGCACATATGCAGGAGCCTGTTACGGACAGCAATAGAACAAATTTGTGCAACCATCCAGTTCCGGTTGTTTCCACCCACCATCTCTTTTGTGACGTCCATTTTACAGACAAGTGATCACCATCTCAAGGCTTTTTCTAGCCCCGCAAGCCGTTCCCGTGAGCAACTTTGCCCAATCTGTGAGGGCTCTTACTCGGCGTCCTGAGTGTCGTCCTAGGGAGCCTTGGGTGGGAACTTCAGGCTCGCCCTGGGTGGAGCTCGTATTCGGGACTGCATTGGCGTGCTGCTTTCCGGGCCCTGGGAGGGATGGATGGTGGAACTCACGGGGTTGTATGCGAAATAGCGCTGGTCAATTGAGTGCATGGGCTTGAAGGTCGGGATATTTTCTAGCATCATTTCATGCGCAGAAAGGTGGTATGTGCTATGAGGCTCCTTCTGGCAGTGGTGTACGTCGTTTACACCACCCTCATTTCCCGTAGCACCGGGTAACCGAGTTCCCGTCGATAGACCAGCAGTGGGATTAGGACCTAGATGATGACTCGGTCCTATATTGCCGAACACTGATTCAGCAGGAACCCGTCCTCCGCTAATGGTTATCCTAGCATTATAGCTACTAGGTAGGGACTGCTACAAGATCAGGGCGAAATCCAGAATTTTCGGGCAGGTTGCCCCGGGTGGGCGTCTCAAGAGCAGTGCCTTAATTGACGTCCCATGTTCTGCGTACCAACGATGCTACCGCCAATGAAACCTATCTAGTTCGGGAAAAGCTGTTGCATTTGGCCCTCAGAAACCATGCTTCTGGCATCAGCATCCCGAACGATTTGCCGCAAGTTCGAGAGTTGTTCTTCGTACCGATGTATTCGGCTTCTAGCTGATGGACCGGGCAGGTTCTGAGGCTCGGCAGCGGCAAGAACTCCGACAGAAGCGCTGTCCGTCAAGAAGGTACGTTGCTTCTTGGCTGCAGGCTCACCTATATGCGAGTTGATGGGGTTGTTGTCGGCTCGCGAAGAAGTCTCCTCAAAGGCAGGAAGGCCATCGTTGGCACCGCGCTTCTTCCTCATCTCACGGTACAATCGCGGTGTGTATTTTGTCCTGGGAACACCATCAATCCACTTTTCAAGATCGTAGAGGCTTCTCTTACTTTGAAATGCCCTATTCCCCGCAAAAGATTACTCTCGGCGATCTTGACCTTGGTCTAAATAGGTTAAGCATGTGTTAGTATAAATACAATGGCTATTCCTGGGATAATGATTAGGAAATACGCTTGGTGTTTACTTTATATTCTCTATGTGGATCTTGGATAACTCGGCCGAACAAGATAGGTTCTATTGCGTTTATAACGGCGGCCTTCGAGAACTGTAGGAGTCAATCTTCGTTAGCTACAGTGATGAAAAAGATTAGGTTTTTGATATACAAACTTACCCTCAGAACGTTAATGATGCTAGCAATTCGTTCGAAGAAAGTTGGGAACTCGGCCAGCTGGATATCGCCGGGTTGCACAGAGATCCCGGCACAGGAAGGCTCCCCCTGGTGGACACGCACCGTCTCAAGCTATAATTACAGATAATTAATATTTTGGATGGACTGTACATGTATTCAAGGGTCAAGGTAACACTTACAACGAGATCGAAACTGAACTTCTCGAGTTCGTAATTTGTCAAGTTTCGAATTTTATCCACGGCACACATGCCAGCATCTAGGATGTCTGTCTCGTTTGAATATTGCCTCGAAGACACAGTAGACGCATGCCGTGAGCTCCTCATGGGCCAGCGTGCATCCATTCTGATTGTCTAGCAGTGGCTTTGTCCTCGCACGCCTATACTCTGCCGAGAGTCGCTCGTGGTGACGAACATCCTTGATGATACCCATATACTCCCGATTCCTAAAAGACAGGGCGAAGTTGAGGTCCTCGGTCTGGGGGAGGGACGCAAGGGTCTGCTTGAGTTTTACCCCATGATGGTCAGTCATGCTGGCATCTTGCTCCTCGGGAAGTAGCTCTTCGACTGTTTGGTCACTACCGTCGTGAGTGATTTTCGGTTTAGAGAAGTTCGGAGATAAAGTTACGCCAAGGCTTGTAGCATTAGAACTTTTGCCACTGGACAGTTGGTTTTCTTCATTCTGTATACCAAGGTATTCGCTGTTAAAACTATCATTTACGGCTGCGGTTCCAATGGGGATTGGGATATGTTGTGCGCTAGTGGGAAAGTAGTCGGCCGTGCCGTGAGTCAGGGCCTTGGCCTGGTCGGCCAAATTTGGATCCAGTGTCGTTTAAAAATAAATTGGGGAAAGGCGTTCGGGACTAAAATAGTGTCGCGAAAAATAAGGTGTTGGTTGGGGCTCTGAAAAGGAAGACAGCGAATTGTGACGGGGGTATTCAATGGGCTGGGAAATGAAGAAATTTAACTTATACTGGCAACCAAGAAGTTCAAGTTACTGATAGTATGGCAGCTGCTATTATTAAACATTACTGACTGGGTGTGAAGTTATTCGGTGAAGTGATTGGTGAAGTAGGAGTGACGGACTTCGAGAAGTGCCCACTGGCTGCTTGACTGAAGCTAAATCTGGAGTTATATAAAAGTCTGTCTATGATTATAGAACATAAAGATTTCTATGAGACCTGGAAACTTGAAGAGTTCAGAGCTCTAGAGGGTATTAGAAATAGATTGGTATTTTGGTTATATTTAGGTATAATCAGAAACAACCTTCATAGAGGTGGTGGAATGTTGAAGGGTAGGTCAACCTCACCCTATACAATTATCCCAAAGCTCTATTTTCTTATTCTCTGTGCTGGGATTATATACTATTTTTCTAGAAGCCATAGGGGGATAAGCGCAAATGTTAAATCATCCAGCCAACCTTAGATCAATAGGTCTCACCGTTTAAAAGAGGCCATATTTGGGGCTTATAAGTCCTTATTAGAGGAATCTCAAACTTCGCCCTCCATCCGCTATCGAGGTCTTAAGATCGCCCATGTCCTGGATTACTAGTTCCGTGTAAACCTGCATTTTCGACGCAGGCCAAATCGAAAATAAGATATATTCTTAGAAATAGGATCTAGACAAAAAGAGCAAAATCCTACGTGATTGATTGACAAACGTCCAGGATTAACTCCGACGAGCGGAGAAGAAATCAGATGCATAGCGACATAGGAAACGAGCCGTATTAACCCCCGAACGCCGACGCACCGGACTACCACATGTGGAGGGTCGCAGGACCAGGAGCGATTGCCCTGGCCAAGCAAAGGCCAAACTAAACCGCGAAACCGAGTATCCTAGCCCTACCTAAATCGGCAAAACGGAACCCGGCCTCCCTGTACGAGCCCTGGTTAGGGGAGGAAAAGGAGGTTCAGAAGAACACCAGCACAAAAGCTTGGGATTGAGATGGGAGGAAACTTTATCTGCAAGGGGGGCAGTGGCCCGAGCACTGCCTTGATGTGGTGATACATCATCTCCAGTGAACAGACAGAGGTAGCAAATAAATCATCCACCTGATTCACCCTTTGCTGTGAGTTCATCTCGGATAACAGGTACTGCCAATATTATAAAGGACCATATTGATATAAAATCTTGAAACTTTTTTAAGTAAACTTGTTTTTTTAGCAATATTATTGCTTATATCTGGAATATAAAAACCTTATAAATGGTGTATTAATTAGGGAATAGGAATATATTATTATTTTCCGGAATAATTATTGCAGGCCGACATTTGTTAATATTATAATCCGGTTTGTGATAGTGTTCGAGTTATTATGAATATCCGAGACGTTAACGATGGTATTGAAAATGCCACGGGTCAGTTGACGACGGGACTCTTCGGCTTGAGGGAAGTCACTGTTGTCCCAATTGGCACCCTGCTTGTGCCGCAGGGTATCGTACCGCCATCCGAAGTTAAAATAATGGCTCGATACTTGTGATGCTTGCCTTGCATGGCAACGTTGGCATCGTTTGTACGGGGGGCCACCCCGTCGGGGTAGTTGGCTAGGTTGAAGTTGGGATCCATCTTCTATAGCCGAGAGATTTATTAGCTTTTGAGGCTGGCTAGTTTCTGCTCCGTCATTATTTGAAGTATCATATAGGACGCACCCACTTTGGTTAGCTGTGATGCAAAGTCTGTGGTGGTAACATCCGGATTATACTAGAAAGTGGGCTATCGAAAGGAGCATATTATTAGCAGGTACCTACCTGCTCATATAGCACCCACTAGATAAAAACAGCGATGTACAATCCCGAAATAGCGGGGGGATGGAGTGGTACATGTTGACGAAGAAATTTAGGCCCGAGACTTGACACTTTCGATATATTGAGCTGGGGCCCATTTCCACAGACCAGGTAGGTGCCCGGTCTCAGGATATTGCGTATTTGCCATGAAAAGTGTGGGGTGGGGTCTTTGTGCCTAAACAGACCAAGTCCTTCATGAATAAAGAACGGGCACATCAAGAGTACTAGAGTAGCGATGCCGGAGTACTATGTATGTATCATCAAATTCAATGGCTAGTGGAGCCATCTACTTCTTCCTCACCACCTCCGTCACCTCTCCCACAACACTCCCCCTCGCGCCCCTCTCCCCAAGCGAGGACGGTACAGAACTATCATCCACATCCAGGAGTCCCCTCTCCAGCCATTTAATATTCCCTCTCCGGGGGTCCATGATGCACGCGAAATGAGTGTACTCATTCATGATGGGGTATGCCTCGACCCAGCTTTTCAGCCGTTGTGCTGATATGCCGATGGCGGGGTCTTCATCTTTTTCGCCGCCTTGCTCCCTATTTGGATCCCCATCCCCGCTACTGACTCCATTTCTCTCTGCTTCAGGATCTCCCTGGCTTTCGCCGTTGCCAAGAGAGACAATGGAAGGGGAACTAGACCGCCGCGCACGTTGTTTTTCTTCCTCTTCCCCCCCCTTCCTCGCCTTAGAGTTTTTAACATCGTCCCACTTCCTCTGAATACCTCCCCGCCTTTCTTCCGATTCAGCGAGCCAATCTTCCATCATCTTGTTCCCCTCCCCGTGTGCAGTTTTATCTGCACGGGTCGCGACGTCGTGGTTTGTGATTACCGCCCATTCGTTGGAAGTAGTCACCACACCGGTTTCTAGGTCTTTTTCAATAACACAGACCTGCGATCCGTCGCAGAGGGTAATGTAGCAGGGTGGGAACCGTGCTTTTGATAGAGCTTCCGCTTTGTGCTCGAGAGAGTGGGACCCGGAATGCTGAGGTTGCTTTCCAGCCGCTTTACTGGACAGTTCGGCGGGCTCGGCGAAAAGGGTATTCTCCTTCTGAAAATCTTGGGAGAGAGATTCGGGAATTATTATAGAGCGAAGGAGGGAGCTGGCGCTGGGACGGAGTCCGATGAGGACGCCAAGTTGGTGGAGACGCAGTTTGTGGAGGACCCCGTCGAGGTGGTTTGGGCGGAAGTTGAGGGATAAGGAAAGGCCTTCTCTGTGGGAGATGTTAGCATCAAGATATTTCCTCGGTTAGGATATTGTACGAATAGGGGAAGCGTGGCCCTACCTAACCCCTGTCAAGACACCAACGAACCCGGCATATGTGATTGACCTCGCAATAACATGATCCGGCTTCTCGCTCGTCGAATCCACATACTCCAGCACGACAAGTAAGGCCCGTAGCTCATCCATACCCCAATCCAGCGTCCTGAAATGCATGAGCCTGATCTGCTCCTTGAATTCCTCATCCTTCGTCGGTTGTTGATGTGGTTTCCGTTGCCTCAAGGAATATCTTCCCTCTCCATTCCCTGTATTTATTTCTTGTTCCTTCCCCTTTCCCCTGGCCCCCTTTTCCCTACCCAAGGAAGGATGCACAGCAGCGGCTCCACTCGTACAACCCATCATACAATCCAGAAGGACATTTAAGACCACCAAGAAATGCAACTCCACACCCGTTCGCTTGGAAATGCCTTCGAGTTCTCTCGTTTCCTCCCAACTACTCATCCTCCTGGCCACAATTCTCAACATCCATTGGATGAAGATTCGCACAAATCCCCATGGCGGAGGAATAAAGAACCTGAGCAGGTCATCTAGGATAGGCGTCAGATTCCTCATGGCAGGACCGAACACGTCGCAGACGACTTCGTAGCGGGTCTCCGGGGGCTGCGAGACATCGATGCGAATTGTCGGGATCGGGGTGTCGGGATACATTTTCTGGCACTAGAAGGAGCAGGCCCGGGATAATGAAAGGGTTTTTGCGGCTGGAGGGAGGATTTTCCGATAGGTGGTTATGGGACTGATGTGTGTGGCGGGTGAGCAGCACAAAAGCTGCTAGAAGAGGTGTCGGACTCCTGTGTTTATTGCATCAGTGTAGCGAAGTTATGGATCCTAGTGTGACTAATAAGATTGTTAGGATAGTCGATTTTAACATAACTAGTCATCAAAATTGAAGGGTGAACAAGTCCCCCCGTGCCATGATGTACTAGCTCTAGGCACCACCACATCCTCCCGGTTGTTAGAGCATATGCAAAAGGCCTTTGCGCCATTTTATCCACGTGTGCTTAAACTAGCGTGGAAAGTCCTGCGTCTAGGCTTCACCATCGCACAAGTCCCGATTGGACAGAAGCACCGAGGGCCAGGCGGACAAAGGGCCGTCTTTGTGTGTATCAGAGGCTTTGACGCTGCCTTGTATCAGATTGGATGCCACCGTGTACAGTGAATTCCAGTGCGGGCAGGCATGTCCCTGCCGTCTAGTAGTTACCAGGCCGCGCACGGGCCACACTAGCGATTCTCGCCCTCTCATTAGATCGCGATGTGATGTTAGTATGCATCTCAACCTCCATCCCATTCAACCAGAGTATTCGAACCATTCTCCAGTCTCCGTATCAAGAGCTACCATGCTCCCCAAAACCTCGCCTCCATACAGACTTCCACTCTCAACCACACCTCCCACGGCTGCGATCCCATCTGGAGTCCGATGCAGCCTGTTCTCTCCAGCCAGAACCGTAAAATTCGCCAGGGGTATCTCGTAGCCATTCCTGGTGGCAGACGTAGGGAGGCCGAAAAAACTGGCATTGACATCATCATATCCAATGCTCGGCTCAAAGTACCCACGATAATACAGATCCTGCCACTGAAGCTCGTCGTTGGCAGTCTGCAAATAGCTGGAATAGGCGTTTGCGGTTAGAAGAGAAATGTTTTGACCAGCGGGCGACGGCGAACTAACTGCCGACCCGGCAAACTCGACGCCGATCGCTCCTTCACCTGTCTCGGAATCATATTCTTTCTCGCCCAACCACACAAGGTCGCTGACCCAAGCAGCATGAGAATCCCCTGCCAGGAAGATGTTGTTTCCAATCTCATTCTCGTATAGCGTATTTAGCGTCCTGTTCCTGTTGGCTGTGTATCCATCAAATTGATCGTGGTTATACACGATATCGGATCCGACCGAGATGGAAACGTTCATGCGACTGAAAATGACTTGATTCCCCACAAGTCTCCAAGCAGCACCTCGCTGGGCGCTCTTCTGCAGGGCGTGGTAGAACCAAGATTCCTGGCGCGGTCCCATGAGGGTTCGCGAGGCCTCGTCCTTAATTTCATGGATATACTCCGTGTTCCAGTAGACGTCTGTGATGCCGCGGTCGTAGTTGCGGGTGTCGAGCATGATGAGATCGAACAAATCACCAAACGCGAATGAACGCCAGATCCGGAGGTTGTCGTCCATGTCGACCTGGCGGATGGGCACTGAATCCACTATTGTTAGCGAGAAAAGCTATGTTCCAGGTATTAATGGGGGGCAGACACTAACTCCACTCGAAATAAGCCCTAACTGCATTCATCTTGCGCTGATCGACGGATATGCCGCCATCCTCGATGAAAGAATCTTCTGTGTTGTTCATGGACGCCATGCCGGATTTCCAGACATTATCAGCGACCTCATGATCATCCCAGACAGGAATCCAGGGGAATTGCTCATGACTGGCAAGCAAGTCAAGGTCAGTGCGGTAGGTTGCATAGCGCTTGCGGTAGTCATAAAGAGACACAATGTCCCTGTCAGGAAGAGGAATTCGGTCGAAGGAATTGCCCCAACCGTAGTGCCCGTTCGCATACTCGTAGATGTAGTCTCCGAGGTGGACTACATAATCGACCGAGTCCTTCCGTACTGGGTTTCCGTAGGCGTTGAAGAATCCGAATGCTGAAAGAAGTATGAGCTGACGTCTCGCAAAGGGCAGATCTTGCCTGAACATACGGTAGTTGCTGCAGGAGTATACAGCAAGCTTGACAGTGGTATTCACCGAGGCTCCCTTCTCGGGAATGGTCTTCGTGCGGCCAATAGGAGACGTGTTGTCAGAGTCGCAGATACTAAATTGATAGTCTGAGAGGAATTGTTAGCCTCTCTGTCCTCAAATGTGTTCTTGAACGGATGGTCTTACAGTAGGTCGTGAATGGTTCCAGGTTCTTGGCTTCAACCTGCCAAATTTTCAATTTGGTGTCAGTCAAATGTTTCAATTCATCGTACCTTCCCCGAGTTTTCGAAAATGCCAGGCCCCCACGAACCTTGATTGTGAAATCTACATCGGAGCTCGTGTATGCCGTCCCGTCGTCCGTAACATCCCCTATGCCCGTCCCACTCGAAGCGCCCTTACCAATCTTCCAACCAACACAAACTGGAGCCTTGCTGGAAACCACATACTCGTCCGTTTCGTGAGAGTACAAATCGACGTAGCCACTGACAGTGACATTACTCCTGTCGTTGTCCATGTACGGAGCAGCGCGAGCCCAGAGGATGACGCTGTTAGACGTGGGATCGCCGCTGGCGACACCGTGGGTGAAGCTGAGCTCGGAAGGATCCCATGGGGAGGAAGCGTATGTCCTGGCGGCGACTTTGCGGATGGAAATACCGAGGCCGGGGTGGTGCGCTGATGGGGACATGTAATTGAGGTTGCCGGTGAAGGTAGCCGTGGCGAGACTCCATCCCAGGAGGACTGAAGTAAGGAAGATTGGGCGAACCATTTTGAGCAGTCTGGGTGGATAGGAGTGTTGTCCAAAGGGGGTTGTTCTAGAGAGAACCTTTTGATAGACCTAGGATACTAAGCCCTGATCAGCCTTTTGCTGCAATGAGAGACAATCGGCTCCGGGTACCGAGTAAAAGGATTGGCATCTTCATTATATATTCTCGAACTACATGGCGGTGCCCACCATCACCTCCGATCCATGTGTAACCTTCAACACGCTTTCACCAGCAGCCTCCCCTTTCGGTCTCGGTCAACGGTTGCATCGGTACCTAGGGCCTTCCATGCAGGCGTGATGCCATACATCATCTGGGTCCTGTTTTGCCGGTTCATGGCCCTTAGCCAAGCCCGTGGGAAGCTCTTTCCCTCTGGATTGGCTATTTAATAGCGTGGTCACCGCAATCCCAAAAACAGACCGCAATCAACCACTATTGGGCCTGGAGCAAAAACCAAGAACACTAATTTGCCGCGAACATGCTTCATATCAATGACGCAACCTGAAAACACCCTGAGCGGGTATCTACAGGGACATGGTTGAAACCGGGTGTTGATAGTTCCAACGTGCCTGGTGTGCTTTATCCTATTGGGTGGGATGAACACTAGGGTATGCAAAAGCCGACGATCCTACATTACCGCTGCAATCCTCCGGACGGAGTACTACTGCACGGCAGGAACATGCGCCGACGAAGATGCTAGGTTGTGTTGGTACTTGTCATTGCCGATTGGCTATTGGCTCCATACCATTACTGTAGTAAACACTACTTGTAGTAAGCTCTACCTGTCTCGGTGGATCAAGTATGTTACCCACACCACATGGCACCAATGAGGGAGATTCTCCAAAATGGAAGTTATAGGGGTCGCTATAGCGAGGATCATAAAGGTCTATAATATTTGCGATCTCGAATATCACTAACATTATTCTGAGTATGTTTTGTTGCACAAAGATTGGAGAGAATGAATCGTTTCCTTGCTTTGAGAACGTATCCGTCTAGGAGTATCACTCGTTTCTCAATATATCATCTCATAAACATGGCGTTGAATTCATTGTGTTGGGTTTGAAGATGCTCCCGAGTTTCTTTGATACTCGTCTTGAGAACTATCTACGGGTCACCGAGCCGATGAATCGATGAATCAGGGAGACTCTAGGTTCTTCCAGAGACATCCGACGACACACAACCATAACCAGAAGATCTGGTGTATGGATTCAACAAGGGAGATGAAATATATATAAATATTCAAACATGCAAATGGGCGTCTCGGGCTTTTGAACATCCATAGCATCCACATCGATTTGAAATTGCCAAGTTACACCAAACAACCAACCAAACTGACAGTAACATCAGACACACACTAGAGTGAACCACATACAAAACAAAGAACAATGGACTCAATAACAATAGCAGGCTTCGGCATGATGGCATCCCGCCTCGCTTCTCGACAAAAGCAGCAAACTCTCCAAAAACCAGATCCCCTTATCATCTGTATTCTAGGTAAGCGTCACCCTCATCTCCCTGACCTCTTCCTCCCGCCCCAATCAGCACACCCTTGACAGGTCTAACTCTCCATCTAGGCGCCCCTGGCGTAGGAAAAGGAACCCAATCCTCCCTCCTTGCCTCCCGCCTCTCCCTAACGCACCTCTCATGGGGCGATCTCAGCCGCGCGGAACACAAAATCCCAGGCTCGGTGATAAGCAAGTACCCCCTGAAGCCTGGCCGCGAAGACTCACCAGACGTCCCCGACGACGTCGCCGCGTCCGAAGTCAGGAAGAACCTCGAGATGAGAACGAGGGATGTGAGCAAGAGAATATGGCTCGTTGACGGGTTTCCTCGTCGATCGGGACATTGGCTTGAGTGGTGGAAGCAGGTATGTCTGCGAGACCCGCGGTAGACAGTCGACTGCTTGAAAGAACGGCCGCAGAGCCCCCACCAGACTCTATCCAGACCCTATCCAGCTCGTACTGACCTCGATGTAGCTCCCTCCCCCATCCCTGGTCCTCCACCTCCACTGCGACAAATCCATCTCCCTCAAGCGCGTGAACCAGCGCTCCGCAACGTCCGGTCGGAGAGACGACCAAAACCCCGACACCGTCGTGAACCGTATCGACAAGTTCGCGCAAGGCCACGACGGCATACTCCCTGCCATTCGAAAGCTAGGCCTCAACGTCGCGTCCGTAAATACCGATAACAAGGACGTGGAACGGGTTTACATGGACGTGTTGTCTCATATCAAGGTAATTATACCCCGCCTAGTATTGTGATTGAGAGATACTCTCCACCCTTTTCCTACCCTTCGAGATGTACAGCCAAATAACGATGAACTGAATATCTATAGCCCGTGATAGAAAAGTACGAACTAGAAAACCAGTTTCCTTCCGCCGAGTCTTCTTTCGAATTCTGGCCCATGGCTTGGTGTTAGCGTGTTAAAGCTACGTCAAGTGACAAGCTTCTCTCCTCTCAACCATGAACATTGCGGTCGAGGCGACTACTTCGTTAGATTGATCAGGCCCGGCTCCCGAGTAATAGAAATCAGGTTATGGAATGGGATTACATAGAATTAAACAATACTACGGCTGTTAAATTGGAAAAGATAGGATGTCTCTCGCGTCACATCAAGCTTTTGCACAAAACTTTGCCAAAAAACGGGAGATGCTGTATTACTATTATCAGGGGCACCTACCTATCTTGTTCGAATCACTGTCAGGGGCCAGAAGCGATATTCTATGACTCGATGCAGAGTACAAGAGTCCTTGGGATGGTAAACTAAGCATATGGCAATGGGACTGTTTACAACAAAGAAACAAAGGAAGATCTGAGCTGACTTGATATTAGAAATTTGTCTCGAGTGATAAGATGGGAGCAAGAATCAAAGATATGGTATGTGATACTGGCTACTGGAGATAAGGCTTGTTGGGGTTTGCCAAGCAACATTGCCATAACTTCCATGGCACTAGCATTGCGCTCATGAGTTAGATTGGGCATGTTATTGAAGACTGTGGACGTAGTTGTTTGGTAGTGGTGGGGGTATCGTTCTTTATTCACATAATGGTATGAGATGGGTAAGTACATGAGGCATGGTGAGGCCTTAGCCAGGAATGAATGTCTTCGAGATGAAGGCGCAGCTAGGGGTATATTAAGCTGCAGCTAGTATTCCTGGTCCCTTGATGACAATTAGTTCACGTGCAAATATGTGGTAATAGGGAAATATTGGAGAAAGAAGTGCTCAAGATCAGAAAATGAACAATGTAATAGATGGTGTTTGAATCATAAAGTATCATAAACAGCCTCTGAATAATCATCATGAAGAGGGAAGGGGAGGAGGGAATGGTGGGGTCAAGACTTACAGCAGAGGATAACAAGTCTCAATGTGAAAGTCACAGGAAACGATGAGCCTACTAAAAGATACTACCATATTGTGAAACATGGCCAAGTCTGGTACAGTTACCAAGCTGTCCTATGTACAACAAGCACTTGTGTGGCCGACCCGGTTGCGACTATTGACAAGTATTGTCCTTGATGACGGGGATATGTTTCGACATTTACTCCCCAACGGGATCATGTTTCCCGTGTTCGCGATGGACCGAGCGTTTTCTATGTTTCTTCGTCGGTTGCCACGGCTGATACTGTGTTGATTTCGACACCATACTTCTCCTTGAGACGCTGGACACGGCGTTCTTCATATCCAGGGGGTTTAATTCCTAGAAGAAAGAGTTAACGGCATTCTAGGTCATATCCTTGACCATGTTGGTGGGCCGTTTGGAAACAATGGGAACATACCCCTGCCCTCCCCAACAAATTCCAAGGTTTCTTCAATCGGCCTCCGCCTTGTCCGTCTCATTCTTTCCTTCTCTTCGTACTCATCCGCGTTGTGGTTGATGCGGTTGTGACCGACGAGGCCACCGGTGTAATCGGCAGCACCCAAGATGGCGGCGAACGAGAGACCGAAGCCGAATACCTTCGGCATACTCCTGGCTGTAGTTTTATGTGTCGTTGTTAGAGACTACAAGGAGAGTGTTTGGAGGGAGGGAGGGAGGAGCCACAGGGTGTGCATACCGATTAGACCCTGAATCACGCCCCCTGCAAAGCCACCGGCAGACCAGTTCTTCCAATCTCTCGTTTCGCGAAGATTCGCCATGACTGCTGCTGTGAAGATGGTGGCTCCTGAAGTGGCACCTGTTTATTGGGGACACGGATTATCAGTAAAATGTCTCACGCACAGGAAGGGATAGGAGTGGGCAGAAATCGTACCCACGCCAGTTATTAGTAGGCCGCTTCTTGTGAAAACACCCCAGGCGCCCACGTTATGCTTGGCAAGGGCATTCTGTACAGCGGCAGCGAAGAGACCACAACCACCACCAAACAGGGCGCCGTAGCTGCCCAGCTTGATGGCATCAACCGGCTCGTGGCGGACCTCTCCCATGGTTGAATGCAGTCCCGGTGGTCGTTCGGAGCGTGAACCAAAGGCTTGGAAACGAGTTGTCGGTAGTGACGAGGCCCAATGGGTGGGATTTAGGGTGTCGACTGGCGATGAGGAGTGTAGAGTCGTGGGCCCATGTACGTGGAGTGTTGTGGAGGTGGTGCGAGCAACTGGAGTAGAATGATTCTGGGGCCATCAAGATTGCCGGCATTGGCTCGGAAAATCTCCTTGTAGCCGACACGGACTCAGGTCATTTTGAAAGCCTCAATCGCCCCACCTCCAGCCATTAGGTCACGTGCTGATAAGAGTCTTCAGTCAGCTATCGTAGCTGGCTGCCGTGGAATGGGCCTAAGAGACTACACAGTATGTCACTGGTGGCCCAAGCTCCATAGATCCCGGTCGTCTAGGTGGCCCTCTTTTCGCGGCAGGAGGCAAGTGGCTGCAGACGTCAGCCTGTAGTCTATCTTGTTCACCCTTTAAAAGTAGTGACTGGTAGAAGTGAATCGTATGCATAGGCCGATTCCAAAATAAATCCACATCCATCCATCAATGCTTTCAAGCAACGTTGGCATCGTACTTCCAAAAGAACTTGAGTTAATTCCTTACCTGTATTTGCCCATCGCCATTTAATTGTCAGAGCGCGGATCGCATTGTCATTCCCCATTCGCAATCCCATCCTCGTTTCCCATTCCGGCCAACAATCAACCGTCCAGACCCCCTCCACCTCTCGGAGCTTTCCCATGGATGCGCGACCCATTTACCATCCAGGCAAGAAGTAACTGCCTCCCCCAAGCCGAAGCGGTACTGCCTTTTAAGAGCCGGTGGCTACAAGGCAAGGCTGCGTCAGCCCTCTCGGTTTCCAGACGCCAAGGCCGCCGGTATTTGTACCCGTCATCACAAGGAGACAAACATCTTCCTCGCCACCCACGGCACGATAAACTTGACACCAAAGGGAACCCGGTGGAATCTATCCGAAGTTCTTGTTCCCGTTAGCCAGAGAAAAGAATCTACTCAGTCCACTCATTAACATTTAGTCTCCAGCAAGCCAGCCAGCAGAAGTTTGCCTCTTTGTCGTGCCTACCCTGGCTGGCCCTCCCTGCCTCCCGCTTGCGGTGCCGCTTTTTTGTATGTCCTTAAGTATAATCCTTGACCTAGCCCCCCTCCTCTGCTACGCTCTATCTAGGCCAACTGTTACGTATGTTGATTAACCGTGCCCTATATACTAGTCTAGTTTGTGAACGAATATTCATACATTAATCAGCCTTCGTTGGTTTCAGCTAGGACTGTTCCCATACTTTATCTTCCCCTTCACTATCCATACATTCATCTATTCTCCGCCTCCAACGCCTCCCCAGACGACGACCGAAAACCGAACTCATTCATAAGCTAAATGGTCCTCCGTCGCCTGGAACCCATGCCGAGTGCCTGGGATCTCAGCCCAGCGGGGCCCTCGCCCGCCTTCACCAAGAAGCCCTTAGCTAGAGACGAGACAAATAGGAAGCTAGGAACTCTCAGTACTAGATTTGTACGGAATCTACTTGACGGTTCTCTCCTCAACGAGCCAGCAAAGAGCCAAAATCTTCCGGTCCACGATGCAGTATTCCATGAGTTCTATCCTACAAGCGATTCAGGCCACGAGCAGGCAACCTACTATTGCACAAAATGTCACCTACATTTCTTCATACACTCGGAGAACAACATGCCACCTCCACCTGGACATGATGACCACAACATTCCGTGTGGAACCAAGATCGTTGCGAAGGAGTTTCCTGCTCACCACATTATAGAGGATGAGATTGTGACAGGGTTTGACGCTTGTCAAGCGAGCAGCATTTACTATCATCTCAAGTACCACCCAGTCAGCATCATTGGACGGTACTCCTGCTCAAATCCGAGATGCAGTTTCAAAATAACCATAGAGGTTTCTCCACCGCGCTTGACACCAAGTCTCACCGACAAGCTTATTAACCAGGCTGGATTGGATTCCCGGAAAACCCAAGCAATTAACCTGGGACTTGTCGACGAAAAGACTGCGGAAAATTATGCAACCCCCGAGGTTGCCTACAATACCACCATCAGAGTCATCAAGGATTTGATATATAACCCATATCAGAATCACATGCTTCGCAAATTCGACACACGAACTAACGGAAAGTTCCTCATGATATTTGGAGGTGAGAACATCAAATGGCTCCAATATCTTGAGCTCACCTTTAGTCAGGGTGAGCCTGGCGAAGACGAAGTTGAGGGTCCTTCCATCTGGAGGTTTCCAGAGCCTCCCAACAGACAGGATGAGTACATACCAGGCACCCAAACACCACTCATTGTGGCCACACGCACATCATTTTACCAACAATGCCTAGCAGAGCTTCAGTGTAAGCCTGGCCTGGAAGGACACCGTGGTGAAATAAAGATGGACCCCAAGGATGTTCTGAGAACCATTGTTGTTGGCCTCGGGCCAGTCGAAAAGAGAACAGCAGCCACGGACGATGACAACGACAATCATCAAGCTTACAAAACAATAGGGGTTTTGAGAGCAGACTCGTCTCAAATGGTCTCGTTCGCATACGAACGTCAGATTGCACTGTGTCCCTCAATGCGAGGCACCCTTGCCACAGCACTTGGTGATATCAGCATGCTTCGTGGAGATTCGGATCTTCAAGTCCGCGCTGCACAGGAGCAGTCGCTTGCCGAGCAAGAAGCTAAGAACGAGCAAATGTTGGGCGATGCGGCACATGATGCACTAAGAGCTGTCGAGGAAGCGGCATACAAGTATCTCTTGGTTGGTACTGATGACTTGGCATCGGCCAAGAAATACCCCGATATTTCAATCATTGGCTTGGCCCGCAACAGACTGGAGGCTTGTCCCACTGACAATACCACCCTGGAGAAGCTGGAAGACATCGCGAACGCCAGAAATAGCGAAGAGATACGCAACTTCATTGACGTTATGAAGGTCGAGGCGGCTGGAGGACCCATGGCTCCCAGCGATGCCTACCGCCTTCTGGACCTAGACTACAGCGAGTACGGACCTGGTGGAAATATCGACAAAGAAATTGTTGTGAATGTGGCCCGCGCCAATGCTTCCGAGTCCATCAGAGACAAGAAGTTGGTTGCAGAAGCGCTTCGCATCATTGCCGGCCAGTTCGAAAATGACACTGCCCTCCTGGCTGACGCGAACATCTACGATCCTCAGCCAGGGTTTACGGTTGTAGCGAGCAATCAAGACTCGTTCGGGCGCCCGCCCACGGTGGCTCCCATGGCTGGTCCGGATGCTGTTGGTCTACCTGTGGGCCTCTACAATATCGGCAATACCTGCTATCTGAACAGCTTGTTGCAATATCTCCACACTGTCAAGCCTATCCAGACTCTCCTAGCCGAATATAACCAGCACAAGCTTGATCTTTCCCCCGAGAGCATCGAAGCCAGGCGAATCGGCAGCAATAAAACCCTGGTCGGGCGGGCAGAGGCCATTGCTGCACGCCAGTTTGTCGAGGAGCTTGCCACACTATTCAAGGCTCTCCATAAAAGCCCACGCACCTTCGTTCGCCCCAAGCAGAGACTTGCAAACGCGGCGTTGCTTTCGGTTCACCAGCTGCTGGCCAATGCCAAGAAGCAGAAGGAAGAACACGCAACAGCTGCCACGTCAGGAGCACCCGCTGCAAGCACCGTTCCGCCTGAACTTCCGCCTCGCCCCAAATCATCTACCACCCAGAACCTTCCGTCCCCTCCCCTTAGTGAAGACGTGGACATGGTAAATTCAGAGCCCAGCGGAGGCTCGGGACTTGCTGTTGTTGGAGAGCAAGAGACAGCTAGTCACAGTTCTACCCAGACGCTGGTCAACCAGGATGGGGATGCCCTCCAAACGTCATGTCCAAAGTCTGTCTTTACTCCCGGGCCCAAGGTGTCTGTTGTGGCGGTAGATGACAATCCCTCGGAGCCGGAGCCTCATGGAGACGTGCACATGAAAGACGCGACAAACGAGGGCACCAGCAAACCATCACGACCCACAACGCCTAGCACGGCAAAGCCTGACGGCGATGTAGCCGAAGCAGATGAGATGGTCAGCCATGCCCTCGAAAACTCGGACCGCCCTGGTACTTACCAAGAGGATGTGGAGGAAGTGATGGGCAAAATCATGTTGCGAATGCAAGAGGCCATCAAGCCCACAGGCGAGGGCCTACTTTTTGGCAAGACAATGATGCAGCTTGACCAAATCATGGACACATTCTACATCGTATTGGTCAATTACACAGCCAAGGCGGCGGGTGACGGAACAATTGAGGAAGTTTCCCACGATCGATGGCTTACTGCGTACCCCGACGCTAAGGCGGCAGTTACCATGTACGAAGCACTCGACATAACTTTTGACAAACAGTTTTTGTCAGGCACGCAACGTCCTCGATACAGCGTCATCCGACGTCTTCCTCCTATCTTGCATATCTGCATTCAAAGGTCGATGGTTAACGGCGAGAAGAATCTCAACAAGGTGGAAATACCCCTTGTGCTGCACCTTGACCGGTATATGGAGGATGTGGATGAAGATGAAGAGCTTTCGGAACTCAGAGATCGCGCATGGGAAATCAAGATGCGTCTGGGACGGCTAAGGAGTCAGACGGCCGACGAGGAATCGGCCGAAAACCCGCCAAGTAAAGGTGCGGATGCCGTTGAATCGTCCAAGAAGGCAGCTGAGGCCATTTCGACACTCATCTTTGGTGTCCCACCCTCGGAGGGAGACATGGGGGGGGGCTCGGGCGTTCCGTTCAACAGCTCTAATAGCGAACCCCCAACCCTCGAGTCGGAAACTGCTACACTCAATCCTAACGACCCACCGACACCGCCAGAACCCGAGATTTCGCCAGCCGACGAGGCAAAGAAGAGGGAGGACGAGCTGAACCAGCTATGGGAGGGCCGCAAAAACAGCGCATATAAATACCATCTACATGCCATCCTCTGCCACAGCGGCAAAGGCTCCAATGTCGGGCATTACTGGGTCTTTATCTACGACTTCACGCAAGAGGTGTGGTACAAGTTCAATGACGAGAACGTCACGAAGCACAGCCATGAAGAGGCCATGCGTATGATAGAGACGATGGGAAATCCATACTATGTTGCCTATGTGCATGCGGGCAACGAAGCCGAGCTAGTTGATATCCCGCAGAGAAGCCCCCAGGTGGATGCTGATGATGACGGCGATATCCCTGTCTTGGAGCAACACGGGGGTCAGGGCCCTGTCGTGTACGGGCCCCAACCCAAGCCAGTCGGTATCGGTCCCCATATGTCATCATCAGCGCCGGCACCAGCTTCGAAATTGGTACCAGTCACTCTCAACTGGGGTGCCTTGGATGCCACCATGGCAAACACGGCAGTTGGTCAAGGTGGAAACTCTCAGCTGGGCAACGGCGCTCCGCCAGGAGAAGTGGAGATGGGTGGGATGGACACAGAAACGGGGGCGAACGAGCACCTACCAAGCTACGATGAATCTGAGGCCATGGTGGTTGATGATCAACGTCCGTTGTCCGCCAATCCGACACTTGAAAGGCAGCTCTCAGAGCCAGATACACGCTCGGTAGGACCCGGAGAATAGAGGCGTCTGGTGTTGGGGTCCTTTGTCAAGACTCAAATCTTGACGGACTTACCAACGGGCCTGCAGGGGTGGTTGATGGACATGGTACGGAAATCTTACCAGGGCCTGCCGCACAAGAGCCTACCAGAGGAACCACCGTCCGACCTAGGCCCTGAAATAGACAATTTGATTAGAAATTTAGGCAAGGTCGAGGTCTTCTTCGTCAGCGAGGAAGGGGATAAAAAGGGGGATGAGGACGAGGAGCAAGAGGAGATGAGCAACAGGGACTCTGATTATTAGGAGGAGGAAGTTGAGGAAAGGAGTGAACGACGTCGTTCAAAGCTTGAACCCTGGCAGTTAAAAAGCTAGGCAGTTTCCTCTCAAGAATTGGCGCATTTGTATTGTAATTACCATCAGTTTCGCGTGGTGCATCGGCATCCATGGGTGGCAAGTTTCGCGTTTACAGCATTGAGGTTTATAAAGCGATCCTTTTCGGTGGAGAAAACAACGCCCAACGTAAGGTATCCCGTTCAACATAGGTAGGCGTAGCATTAAGGCACATGGCGGTATTGCTTGGTAAATAAGGAACCTAGGTTCAGAATTGCGAATTGATAGATAGATACATGATAGGATCATGATGTTCCCTGTTCAACTTTTTCTTCTTTTTTCTCCCTCGTGTGTTCTTGTGACAAGCTAGGTATCCTGTAGTCGTTTAACCAACATTATCTCGTGGCGCTATGGGCTAACACACAACATGACCCATGCATAAAAGCATTCTCACAAAAGCAGTGGCAGCAAATGAATATCCAACGGTAGACAACCCAGCAAGTAGATATATCTCTTCCTTTTCTTGTTCTTCACAGTACACGTATAACTGTGACTCCCTTAGTCTTTAATTAAAACTCCATGGCATCGCTCCCCGGCACCGTCGCCTCTTCCCTCTCCCTCTTCGGCCTCACCTGGCCGTCTTTCTCCTTATGCTTACCCCTCTCGTCTTTCATCAGGCCGGCGACGAAGTAGCGGAAGTGCTCGATATACGGTTTGAGGCTCGTCTTCTCCCAGTCTTGTATCGGTTTCGCCGCTGTTCCGCTGCCGTTCGCCTTTCCATTCCCATGGTCTTCTCGATCGGAATCGTGGCGGCTATTCCCAGGAGGTTCCCACTCGTCGATCTCCCTGATGAGCTCCTGCACCGTG
Organism: Zalerion maritima; assembly: GCA_022664585.2. Taxonomy (NCBI): domain Eukaryota; kingdom Fungi; phylum Ascomycota; class Sordariomycetes; order Lulworthiales; family Lulworthiaceae; genus Zalerion; species Zalerion maritima. The sequence goes on along the minus strand of JAKWBI020000136.1, from coordinate 32,592 downwards.
GGGACGCCGAGGGGGTCGAACTCCTCGAGTTCCTTGGTGTCGATGGGGACGCAGACTCTTCCCGTTCCCGGGTGTACGACGAACGGCGACTTGAGGAGATGGTTGAGCTTCTTGGACACCTCGATGTCGAGGCGGGGGTAGGAGTATTCCAGCACCACGTCCTGCTTTGCCTCCAGCAGCGTGCGCGTGTCTAGTTTCCTGGACCCTCCTCCGCCGGAAGACTTGGCGACGGAGTCGATGTCGTTCCATTTGGAAACCGAGGAGCGCCCGGGGGCGTAGTCCCATTTGCGCCGCAGGCTCTCGTTCAGGGCCGCGTCCGGGAGCAGCCTGAGCAGCTTTTCCGCGTCCTGGCTCCCGGACCAGGGGTTTTGGACGGCGAGGACGTCTTCTTGGAAGTGGGGTTTTAGGATCTCGAGGCTGCGGACGAGGTGGGGGTGAAGGGGACGCCAGAGGTTCACCTTCTTGCCGGTTTGCGAGCCGCCTTTTATTACCTCCAGGTATCCAGCGATGGCGCGGCGTTTTGGATCGTCGAGGGAGCGGGCGGAGCGGTCGCACACCCATGCGTGGGCGCCGCGGCGGCCAGAGTAGACCCACAGTATGTGCTTGAAGCCAAAGTCCTCGCGGAGGGAGGAGTCGAGGACTTTAATGGCCATGGTCATGAAGGACCAGCATTTTCGGCAGATGGAGGCAGCCGAGCAGCAGGTGCGGATTGAGTCGTAGTCCGTCAGATCGATGTCGAAGCAGAGTTCTTTCTGGGACGGGCGGAAGGATTTGGGATTGGATTTGCGGTCGCGCGGGTTTAGGGTGTAGATGGGGCCGATTTCGAACCGGGAGGGCATGAGACGGAGGATGTCTTTTCGAAGGCTGTGCAGGCAAAGCGGTGCCATTAGTATCGATGATCTTTGGGTGCGGTAGAGTAAGAGGGGAGAGAAGACATACAGGTCGTGAGTTGGAAATGATTGATACCGCAGGTACGCATCGTTCTGGAGCGTGAACGCAAACTCCCTGTGTCCGAAGTCGGTCGAGGGGTCCGGACTGTGGTTGAGCCACTGGAAGAGGTAGCGCCAGGGGAACAGCCTCTGGTAGAACGTGCGCATAATCTCGGGGTCGGATGCCTTCATGTCCATGATGTCGCTTGGCAAGGGAGGCACCGTCATCGGAGGCGACGACGCTTCAGGTTGCGAGTCCTGCGAATTACCATTTTTGGCCGCGGGTGGTCGGGATGAGGCGGGGAATTCTTCGTCCGAATCGCTGTCTGCGAAGAGGTCTTCTAGTCTGACTTCTTCTTTGGGTTTTGGAGGGTCGGGAGTAGCGGTGGGCGCTTCGGCTATGTCTTCCATCGCGACGTCCTCCTCGCCGATGGGGGACGCCTCGTTCTTAACTTCGGGGTCGGCCATTGGCGATGCTTGCGGTGGGTGTGCTGTAGACAATGGTGAGAAAAAAGGTAGTCGGAAATTAGAGATTACTGGGGAGCCAAACAGCGGTTTCTGGGGGGAAATATCGTGGAGTTTACTGGATTGTGATGGTAGTTGAAATGGTGGGGTGAATGAGATTCGGAGCGCGACGCGTCCTGGCTTACCGCGTAAAGTGGTTGTCCAGTGCAGACAGTTTCCAAGTAGCTAGGCCCGCTAGGGTGAGACTAGCGAAGTCCTAACCGCACCCCATAGTATACACCGCAATACATTCCTTATTTCGCTCAAAAGGGTCGACTATACCCCGCCACCTGGAGAGTATCGAGTTCTCACCTCGTATCCCGTGTCTCCGTCAATCGCCATTCAACACAAGTCATTAGAAGTCTCCACAGCGTCATCATGAACCGCTACCACTTCGAAATCGACCCCTCCCCTTTCGTCCACTACCTAGGCATCGCCGACAAAAGCCCCGGCCACAAAGTGACGACGCAGCCCAGCTTTGGGCTTCTAGACTTTTCTTATGGCGATGAAAACCCATCTTCCAAGAAACCGTGGGAACGATTTGTCAACCATGTCAAGAAGTTGAACTCTGAAAGCCCCTCCAACGTCGCCTACAAAATCGTCTTCCTCACCCGCCACGGCCTCGGACTCCACAATGTCCAGGAGGCAAAAGTCGGCGTCGAGGCGTGGAACGTAGGTCTTGATCCTCCTCTCCCTTTATTTATTCACCCCCTGGGGGCACAACAAGACTGAGAATGCAGCTTCAGAACCACTGGTCCCTCCTTGACGGCGACGGCACCGTAACGTGGGCGGACGCCCACCTCGTCCCGGCTGGGATCGAACAGGCCAAAACCCTCGGAGCACTCTGGGAATCTGCCGTGACCACAGAATGCGTTCCCCTGCCGCAAACCCTCTACTGCAGTCCCCTGGCCCGGTGCCTGGAAACTTGCAAGTTGGAATTCACCCCCGTTTTCTCCGCCCTCCTGGACGCACCGTCGTTCAAGCCCAAAGTCCGGGAACTGCTGCGAGAACGCTTGTGGGATCACACGTGCGACCGCAGAAGCAAGCGAGGTTGGATCGAAGCAAACTACCCGGGTTATGAGATTGAAGAGAGTTTGACTGAGGAGGACGAGCTGTGGAGACAAGATTCCATAGAAAGTCTGGAGGATCATGCGGCGAGGAAGCAGAAGGCGATGGGAGAGATTTGGGAGGCGGATGCGAATGACGTTATCTCGTTGACAATACATTCTGGGGCTATTTCTGCTGTGCTGAGGGTATGCGGGGTCCAGGATTTCCATGTTGCTGAGGGCTCTTGTATTGCGGTGTTGATCAAGGGAACGAAGCATGAGTTGCCAAATTAGATTGGCTGACGCTTCTGTATTGAGGATATTGCCTATTTCAAGTCCTCCAAGCATAAATAGACATCAATTTTTACACCAAGTTGCGGCTCACGCTCTTTAGTGCCGTGGCTGTCTGCATTTCCCACCCAAAACAATTTACCGTTCATTACACCAGACCGCAGGACTAAGCCCATTATTCCTCAGCAACAATCATAATAACGCACTTCTCTCATAGCTCTCGGGGTATATATCCTCGGATGGTATTTCCACCCCAAGCTTCTCATAGCTGCTTGATAGCGTTTTGGAACCACTGGTTCCCCGTCAACTTCTCATCCCCTTCCACCAGGGCCTTTAGAGCGCTGGCCTTCTCCTCTTTGCTCATATCACCGCCGCCCTTCTGTACATCCTCCTTCCACCGCATCAACACACTCTTCAGCAGCCTACTCCCCTCCTCGATTTCTTCTTTCGTGTACTCCTGCCGGTTGGAGGCTGCATCTTTCATCACCTCGTCACCGTCCTTATCCTGGTGTGCAGATGTGAAATCCTCCAGCTCGTTGGCCTTCCACCTGGCCATCCTGACAACCTTGTCAGGGAACCTTACAAGTTCCGCGACATGGATACCGAAGCTCTGGTCGCAAACACCCTTCTCGACCTTGTATAGAAGTGTGACCTCTCTTTTCTCGTTCTTCCCAGCTCCCTCCCCTGTTCCGGAAACGTGAGCGGTGACGTGCAAGTTCCGAACCTGTGGATAGTGGTCTGCCAATGCAGTGAGCTCGTGGAAATGCGTCGCGAAGAGGGCAGAGCAGCCAATCTCGCGGACAATGTGCTCCGATATGGCCCATGCAAGACCAAACCCGTCGTAGGTGCTGGTCCCGCGACCAAGCTCGTCAATGATGATCAGGCTTTCCTTCGTAGCCGACTTGAGGATGTTGGCAGTTTCCAACATCTCAGCCATGAAGGTACTGACACCCTTCAGCTGGCTATCACTGGCGCCCACCCTCGCAAGTACGGAGTCGAAGATGGTGAGCTCGGCTTCAGAACACGGTACGAAGGAGCCGACCTGGGCCATCAGAGCGATAACCCCAATTTGGCGGATGTAGGTAGATTTACCACCCATGTTGGGGCCGGTGATGATGAGAAAGCTGCTCTCGTCCCTGACAAGCTCTACGTCATTGGTAATAAATTGGACATCGTCTTGCATCTCGAGGCATGGGTGGCGCGCCTCCCTCAGAACTGTTTGACCAGTTCCTCTGCCATGGATTGTAGGACGGACATATCCAGCAGGGGCGTGGACTGCAACATGTGCCAATGAGACGATGACGTCCAAATGTGCCAACACAGATGCCAGCCTTTCAATGACTGGCGAGTATGATGCTGCTACACCAACAACCTCTGTCACCAAAGACGCCTGGGTCCGGTTGTAGGTGCTGTTCAACTGGTCGAATTCCCGTCGGAGGGATTGCAACTTCTTGGTTGTGAAGTAAACACCATTCTTCTGTGTCTGGATTTCCTGGTAGCCGGATTTCCCTCTAATAGAGCCAGCTTCGGTCCTTGTCAAACGAAGACAATATCCATGGACTCTGTGATTCTCGAGGAATATCTTTTTGTCCCGTTCCTGTCCAAGATCACGAGCCGACTCGCCGTATTCTCGGTCTATTTCAATCTTGATCTTGTCCAGTTTCCGGCGGACATCCTTCAATGAGTCATCAAACTCGGGTTTAATGATGTACTCGTGGTTGTCAAGGGCATCAAGATCGACGGTTTGTTCTACCATCTGCTGTAGCTTGGCGAGACTATCGTGAAGTGACTGCAGTTTGATCGTGTATGCATCGTCAAGAGCCTCCTTGCAGGATTCATCTACGACCCCTTCAAAGGTTCCTAGAAACCCCGGTAGCCTGATGATCACCTGGTAGGCCCTGACGACATCTTCTAGTGTGGCCCTCTTTCGCTGGAACCGCTGCGCAAGTCGGTAGAGATCAGGAACAGAGCGTAGATGTTCTTCCTGCATGATTTGTCGCAATTCGGTGTTGTTGACAAATGCCTCCACTAATACCTGCCGCTTGCTGATCTCATCTTTGCTCATGAGCGGCTGCTTCAGCCATTGGGACAACAGACGGCTACCAATTGGAGTCTTGCAGTGATTCAGCAGACCATAGACTGACATGGTCTTGGCTCCATCTCGTGGACCGGGCATGAGGTTCAGGGCCTTGAGTGCTGCAGCATCTAGCTTCATGAACTGTGCTAGGTCGTGCTGGTAGAGCTGGTATTGACCAAAGTTGGACTGATCTTGCAGCACCCCGAGGTACTTGATCAGGGCGGAAGCAGATCCCATTGCCAGCTTCAGGTCAGCTTGTGGGAGCATGGAAGCTGTTTGACCATCTTTGAGGAGCCTTGCTAGGTCTTGGTCGATGTCTCTAATTCCGAAGTCACCTGCTGGCCTCTCTGTGATTGCCACGCCGCAGTTGTCGATAATTTGTTTCAACTTTGTAAGTTCCGGGTCCTTCTCCTTGTCCGCTTTCTCCTGGACAATTAGACACTCCTTTACACCAAGCTGGATCAACAGCGATTCAAAGTTGGAGTAGAGGTCATTGTCTAAAAATTCCGACACTCCCAGCTCCCGCACGCTGGCATCCGCAAAGCACACACCAACCGTCCTTGCTTCCGTTGTTTTTGTCGACATCTTGACGGCTAACATCATGGGTGCTGATTCAATTTGGCCGCCTAGCTCGTCCTCGACATCTTGCAGGTTACCTGGTGATGCCTGTCCCACAATTTTCCAGTTCATGCGCCCGCCGGAGCTCTGGTATATTTCTATCCTCTTGCCAAGCCTGAGGAGAGCCTCGCGGAGAAACTGACGGAAGACTGTCATTGTCATTGTGACAGAAGGCAGCCCTGTGTGGTCATTTTTTCCAAGCTGCCTCACCACTGAAGTGGTTTTGTAGACTGTCTTGGCAATGAAGTTGGCATCTTTTCCGTGGGCGGTGTACCAATCACCTCGATCGAAAATCCGGATTGTATCGTCATTAATGTTCGGAAGGGACTTGAAATATCGGATGAAGCCATGTTCATCATCGACCTAGCAATCCCAACAACAATGAAGTCAGTTTATGCCCGATTGGCTCCAAAGTGAATTGGGCGGCTGACCTTTAGTTCGGGCCTTGATGACATCGTAAATTTTGGTGTGGGGTAACTTCGCACCGGGATATGAACGAGGACGCTTAATATCTGGTTGAAAGGAATCGTCGACGTGCACGCGCTGAAGGCGGAACTGGGGGAAAGGAATTTGTATTGAGGTTGCAAGCGAGGAATATCAATGGGGTCGACTTGTCTGGTGGCAGACGCTTTGGTGGGGCTTGAACTGAAGTTGAAGACATCATGCAGGAACTCGAGGTCCTTCCAGCGAAAGACGCGTTTCAATTAATGGGAGACGCGTTCAAAATGCGCTAGTCGATAAGAGGGAACTAAATTTCTTACCGCCTGCGATTCTGCCTTATGGCTGATTCCCCGCCAAAACGTGCGAAAAAAGTTCCCAGCTTTCAGGCTTGCTTAAGTCGTGTGCAGTCATTGCACTAGCATTTTCCCACCGTTTCACTCATATTTATATTTGCTGCTGCTATGCCATTCCCAACCATTTCCCACTCGACAACATCTTGACACCAACACGATGGCCGACACCGATATGACCCTCCAAGAAGGAGGACCACCTTCAACGACATTGCCAGACGAGAACTTTGATGCCACACCAAACGCCGAAGACCAACTTGGGGAACAAAAAATGTCCAAAAACCAACTACGGAAGATCCGTCGCCGCCAGAAATGGGAAGATGCACGAGAAGACCGAAAGATCAAACGCAAGGAGAAAAGGCATGCCAAGGTGGAGCGTAAGAGAGAGGAAATAAGGGCTAGGATGGCTGAAGCAGAACTCCAGGGTCTAGACCCAAAATCCGTTCTACCAGAAAAGTCCAAGAAGGCTGAGACAGTTCGGGTACCAATCGCCATTGTCGTCGACAACGATTTTCACAGATACATGACGGAAGGAGAGTTTGTCAGCATGAGCAGTCAGTTGACTCGCTGCTACTCAGACAACAGGAGGTCTCCCTTCAACTCCCACCTTGTATTGAGCGACTGGAAGGGCCCAATGTTGGAGAGGTTCGATACTGTTCTTAGAGGCAACTACAAGAAATGGACTAGCGTGTGTTTCTCTGACAAGGACTTTGTGGCTGCTTGTCAGGATGCCTTCAGTAGCATGGAGGCTTCAAAAAATACCGACGTTGTTTGTCCGGCCTTGGCCACCGCCCATGATTCTACGGAGCCGCCTATACAGAAGGGCGAGACGGAAGCGGGCCAAGGAGCTCTTCCAGACATCGAAGAGACAACGCACAAGAGCATTGTTTACCTAACTGCGGAGTCGCCCTACACCATCGAGAGACTGGAACCAAACACATGCTATGTTGTTGGCGGTATTGTCGACAGGAACCGGGAGAAAGGTCTTTGCTATCGCCGGGCCAAGGAGAGAGGAGTCCGCACGGCTAAGTTACCCATTGGAGAATATCTTCAAATGGCAAGTAGGAAGGTTCTGGCCACGAACCATGTTGTCGAGATCATGCTCAAGTGGTTGGAGAGTGGCGACTGGGGAAATGCCTTCCTGGAAGTCATCCCGAAGCGCAAAGGCGGCCAGCTGAAAGACGCCGAGGATGAAGCTTCAGCTAGCAACAACGGCGGTGCTCAACAGGATCAGGAGGATGGTGAAGAGGGCAGCGATCAGGAGGAAGACGGCAGTGTTTCTCTGTCTAGTCAGCAGGCACAAGCAGAGACGAGATGCCAAGCAGACGGAGGTGCTAACGGCGTAGTATCAGTAAATTCATTGCCTCAATGATGAGTCCATCACAGTGCATGAGGCCTCCACCGGTGCTGTAACCGAAATATTTCGGCGAGCGTGGAGTATACTGCCAAGGCTGTAAAGCTGCTAATCCCCACCTCGTCAGTGGGTATCGAGTCGCCCGAGAGGGCGGAATCAAGGCTCTTCTTAAATGTAATCTCGGATTCTCGGTCAAGGCTCAAATTATTCGGAACTTGCCAAGTGGTTACCCCATATCTTCCACGAATCCTGGAACCCATGCATCGACGAAGCGGCAGGGACATGATCTGCGGTCCGGGGCGTTGAGGAAACAGTGACCGGGAGGCGCGGGGATATGATTGGTGCGCATGGCAACATAAACAACGGGGCCCGCTGCTACGCTCCAGATGCACTTCCCCTCATCCCCACCATGACGTCGCGGAGACGGAGGGGATTGGGGAACAAATGCCGGCGATGGCCCGGGATCCATCCCCCTTTCCTTCAAACATTTTGGGGATCACGATGGAAACATGTTTATCGTGGACCGAGGAACGTCCTGATTTCTCCATGTTACTCCGCGATGCGTACGCAATTGGCGAAATTGGTGCTTCCCAGGGCCTCTCGATCCAGTCACTTTCGCTTGCCCTTGCATCTCGTGTACCCTATTTGCGTCCCTATACATCCGAAGCATCCCCTCGCGGGCCGTTCGTTGGAACGGTTACAGTGGCGGACGAGAAAATTGGACCGAAAGCGACGGCGAAAAACCCTTTAAAAAACTAGAACCAGATAGGCCCAAAAACTCCATTATTCTCAAGGATGATTAAGGATATCGATTCATCCGATCCCACCCAACCCCCTGGTAATGTCATGTTCGCCCCGGGTAGATGAAACCTTCCAACATGGCTCTAAATGGTGGTATATATACTGTGTCCCGTTTCTGATGATACCACCCTGCTACCAGAGAGCTGTTCTCCAACCTCCATCTTGGTTCACTGGCCCTCCTTCTCAGCTCTGAAGCCATCACAATGTTCCTGAAGACTTGCATCCTCTCCCTGAATGCCCTTTCGGGCCTCGCCTCGGCTCTCGTTACTCCCCGCGGCGGTGGTAGCGGTCGTCACGGCAGTGGCTATGGAAATGGAGGTGGCAGCACCACCAAACTCACCACCTTCGAGCAGAACATGATCTTCGATCCTCCTGACAACTATACAGATCCCCAGGTTCTGTACCCCCGAACCGTCCAGCTCCATGACGGTAGGCTTCTCGCCACATGGGAGAACTACTCTCCCGAGCCTCCCCTGGTCTGGTTCCCCATTTATGAGTCTATGGACCATGGCGTTACCTGGACCGAGATCAGCAAGATCACCGACCAGGTCAACGGATGGGGTCTGAGATACCAGCCTTTCCTATATGAGATGGACCAGGACATGGGACCTTACAAGAAAGGAACTATCCTGCTTGCCGGAAACAGCATTCCCACCGATCTCAGCGAGACCCAGATCGACCTCTATGCTTCTGTCGACAAAGGGAGGACCTGGGAGTTTGTGGCTCACATCGCCGCCGGCGGGGCGGCCATTCCCACCAACGATCAAACTCCCGTCTGGGAGCCCTTCATCATGTCAGTATCCACATCGAGAAATATAAAAAAGTCACGTCTGAGACTGTACTGACCAGATCCGAATAGGCGCTATAAGGACACTATGATCATCTACTACGCCGACCAGCGTGATCCCGACCACGGCCAGGAGCTCTCTCACCAGGAGTCAACCGATCTCATCAACTGGAGCGACCGCATCCTGGACGTCTCCGAGCCCACCTACACCGACCGCCCCGGAATGCCTTTCGTGGCCCTGCTCCCCACCGGCCAGTACATGTATGTGTACGAGTGGGGTGGCACCACCGTCTTCGAGAACTACGGCTTCCCTCTCTACTACCGCATCGCCGACGACCCTCGCCACTTCATCAACGCGACCGCCCACCTCATCAATGCCGGCGACTCCTACCCCATCAGCAGCCCCAATGTCGTCTGGTCGCCGGTCGGCGGAAAGGACGGCACTATTCTCGTCTCCAGCTCTTCCAAACCCCTCTACTTCAACAGGTGCGGTGCTGATCCCACAATTTGTAGCTGGGAGGCCATGGACCCTCCTGAGGATGCCGCCTACACGCGCAACATCAGGCTCCTCGAGGACGACCCCAACTACTTGCTCATTATGGGAGCCGGTGTCCTGCCCCCGAGCACGACGAACAACGTCACTGTGAGTGTGATTAAGGTGTCAGATGTTCTCACTGCTGAGTCTTAATCTGAATAAGTCGGTTGAATGGGGGGAGAAGGTTGGGAGGAGGAAGCGGAAGTAGGACTAAAAAAGTAGCTAGCTCTTTGGTATATAATTCATCCAGATACCATCATAATTTTTTGCAGCTCCTGCCCCAGAGCATCGTGTTGTGTGAGCCGTATCTCTTCGAGACATTTTGAAATATTGATGTGGATTTTTTTTTTTTTTTTTTTTCACACTCGGCGAACTCCACTTCGACTAGATAAGTTAGTTACCCTGGGAGGCTCCGAACAAAGTTGCACGCATGCTTGAAGTGTTGCTCCCAATGATACTTTCGGCGACCCCTTTCGGCGACCCTTCGAGCACTAGTTACCGCACGAAAAACTCGCAATGCTATTCAAACCATCTATCTGCACGGGAGGCAGTAATCAATGCCGCAAAGCATTAATTTACTTCTACGCGTTCGCCGCAGCTCACTGCACAACCAGCATCGTCTGCGCGCGCCTGCGTGCGTGCGTGCGAGGTTGCTTAGACACGGTCAAGGCCATCAAATCGTCGCTCCAATCAAGACTTGGAGGAGGAGGAGGAGGAGGAGGAGGAGGAGGAGGAGGAGGAGGAGGAGGAGGCCCTTTTCTTGCAGAGGGAGGGCAGGTGGTTTGTTCTTCTTCTTTTGATTCTTTATTTTCTCCTCCGGCAAACCTCCATCCCGCGGGTTCGAGGACCGCAGCTGAGCAATGCTCTTCGTGAAGGTGAAGCAGGTAGATACTGGCAGCGTTCTGGGAAGGGGGCCGGTTTTCTGACTTTGTTCACTAGCCGCTTTCCAACTATTTGGAGAGCTCATTCTAACCAGACGGTTGCCGACGACCTAGACTTTGGCGTGATGTACATTATGGAGCAACTCTCCCAATCACGTTACGGTCTCCCTTGATGAGAGAGAGGTATGTACATTGGGAGATCAATTGCCCCAGCGCAAAGCCGGGTCGGTCTAGCTAGAAGCTACTCGACATCATATCGTCACTATTATCAAACCCTTGCCATTTCGAATGCCGCCGGGTAACTTAGTCCGGGCGCCTCTTGGCCGTGCACGAAGGAGAGCGTGCATAGCACGCATAGTCTCAGGGTCGGCTGGGTCGGGAGATACCTCTTTGGCAGTCGGCATCTCTTCCTGGACGTTCACGGAACGACGGAGATGAGTATACAGATGGAGGCGCAGAAGAGCTACTGCTCGGCGAAGAAATCTGGCGGCGGATATACGATGGGACCGTCTTGAAGGGACTTGAGCTACGAGCTGGTGCCAGTTGGAAAGAACTTCACGGAGATGTCTCAAAACTGGCACCTAAATAATTCGTAAGGGACGCGTTGCGGAGACACGGAAACGGTTGAGCGAGTTACCGACGGGCTGTTAACGTAGGTACTGCCTGCCACGCAACTGGCCTACCGTTCCCATCAAGTACTATTGAGGATTGGGACGAGGCTTGCGAAGCACGTCGCGGTGTCAGCATGGTCGACCGAGGGCTTGAGGTATCGGACGAAGAGCTGCTGAATGTGGATTGTAGATGTTGCTGTCTCATGTCCACGTTGGCGCCATGACCATTTATAATTACGGCGAGATCCATGTTCTTCCTAGTTGGAACGATTAGTCGCCGAGGACGGGATCCATACCGACGCTCAGGCATACTTTTGAGGGTCTCGCTTGGCATATACTAGTTTGAGTTACTGGGCGGCGAGGGCATGGTAGACCGAGGCTGAGATGCGGCGTCGGGAAGGGACGAGGGAGGCGGCGGCGACGATGGACTGGGTAGGGTTGATCGTGGACATGTCGAACTCCTGGTCCTACAGCAGTGAAAGCTGCTACACGGGCTCCAAGAAAATGCAGCAAATGTCATACAGTTGGCCATACAATGACCTCAGAGGCTTGCCCTTTGAGGTACTCGGAATTGTACCTTCGCAATCAGACTTTGCCTCGGAGCCTGTCTCACGATCTACCGCATTGTTGGATTCAACGCCAAATCCAAAAGGCGTCCTGGATTTTAATTCCATGATAGCAGTATCAGCATCTTGATCTCTTTCTGAAGCTGCGCTATAGCCTCCTACGTCATCTGTTCTTATGTCAATACCTTCGCCCAATCCACCTCCGTGTTCACCGCCAAGGTACGATTCCGCATAGCCTATATATCATGGATATATTGCTGCAAGGCGCGCTTGGTATGAAGCGCGACCCCGTGGGAATATTAAAACAAACCAGGAATACCGCAGGGAATAAATAGGTCTCCTATTGCGATATGACCATAAGAGCTATGAGTGTTTTTTGGACAGCAAGCAGACGACAGTGCTCTGCGCCACTTCAACAGAGGTAAGGGAATGGACTAAAGAAGAGATAATGGTTTGTCTGGACTGGAGCAAGGCGGAATATGACCGCATTGAGGCGCAGCGCGTTGTAGAGATGGGGGCCAGTCCTCCGAGGAGCATTAGAAGAGGCGTAGGTCATATCTGGAGGACGATTGAAAGAGATTCTGCGGAACAAGATGCCTTGTACTCGGCCGAAAGGCAGGAGGAGCAGTGTATTGTAGTCAAACTGTAACGCAGTAGAAGAATAATGAGTTGAACTGCTCCTCCCCAGTGGATTTGGGACAACAAATCCCCCAGCCAAGTCGCCATGCCCGGAAAGGAAATCCCGATTTGGTGCTGTTACATTCGAAGGACCTCGCTAATATATTAGCTCCCGTTCTATAACGCCGTTATAGCGTTAAGTGATTTTATATAAAGAGTTCTATTGTAAAAGATTATAAATGTGTAAGTTATACTTACTATCTACGGCCGTTATCGCTGGTGCATTTGCTTCCGTTTTATGCCTGTAATGACCAAGGTACTCAACTAAAACGCCACTGTGATAGGAGCGGTCGCCCCAAGAGTCTTTGGTTAATTAAATTTGCTGTTAAGATATAGTGGAGCAGACTGGCTTTATAGCCTTACCCAGGGCGACCTGACGGGCCGTCAAGTTTTCGGACCAATAGAATGCTGTAAAACGTGTAGCACCCGCAAGGTGTAGCACACGTATCAAAATGGTGTAGCACCCCTATTAATTCGCCCTGGCTACAATGGAACAACGACCCGAGCCACGAGCGAACCTCCCCAATGTACCAGCCCCTCGTCTAGGTCCGCTGCAACGTGACCAGTGTGGCCGAAGTGGACAAGGAGGACTCCCACCTCACAACCACGGCCCCACATGGCCCTCTACCTCTAGACTTCTGTAAACAAAGCCATCTGAAGCCATTGCAGGATATACCGAGTGGAGTTCTATCGAATGATTCAGGCCACGGCAACTCGTCGAATGATATCCGCCTTCGAAGTCGAGCCCCACGATGATGGGGTCATTACCGGACGTCCTGTTTGTTCTAGTTCCGCTTTAGGGGCACGGGAAGAAACACGACTGCGCGATTGACCCGGTGGTAAAATGTCGTAGGTAACAGTCGGATGCAGGCCTATTGAAAGAACATCGTGAGTCGTGTGTGACGGCTGAGCCGCGATCGTAAAGATAGAGCTGGCCACGACTAGCCGGACAGCGATAACGGGGCGCGACAAAGGATGGTCACCGGTGATAGGATTTGAAAACCTCGAGCCTACACAAGGGCTACGGCCTCCGAGCTGGACCGCCGGCGAGGCCCTTTCTCATCAGGTACAGGACTTCCACAGAGCCTCAGAGAACAGTCCGCAGAAAGTGGAGGTCTCGTCCGGGATGAACCGTTTGAGTGCACGAAAGGGCGGCTCGACACGACTCCCGAGACCCATCCGTTGCTTTTGGACAACGACCCCATCTCGAGGAAGCTCGCGAGATCTGTACCGGAGATGGTATGGCTGAGGTGCAGATTCCGACTTGGCTTTGACATGGTGCATTAGCCTTGTGACAAGGTCATGGTGGGACTGAATAGCGGGCAATGCAGGATGTTGTTTATCCTCTCCATCTTCATCTTCATCACCGTCACCATCATCTTCGGAGTCAGAACTGTCATCAAACGCGTTATCCGCAAACGCCTCCTCGCCGAACTACAGGTCAGCTTCCTCACGTTTGGGAGGAGGGAGGGGTCTCTTTGGGAAAGCGATCGTATCTCCCCCGCATTTCGCTGGCAATGAGCGTGTCTTTTGCCGATGTGACAGCTGTCTCCTGTTAACTCAATCTAAAAATTTCCGCCCCATGCCACCGGCTCACAAAAAAAAAAAAAAAAAAAAAAAAAAGGAAAAAGGAAAAGAAAGACCATAAAACATACCTACGAAGCAGCCACTACCATCAAGATCCTTCTAGTGGAGAATCGAGAACATCTGTTGTTAGAGTTGGCTGCCAGTCCCGTGCCTCCCATCGCTCGTGGCCCGCGGGTGCTGTGACCTTCTACTTCAGGGGGTTGAAAGGTCGTGGCGAGGGACCGGAAGGCCTCCAGAAGTTCCTTTTGGCCCGTTGCCGCTTGCCGGTCACCAGCGCTAAGAATGCTGTCCAAGGCCAGCAGATAGTCCGCGTATAACTCAGCGGCCGACTCGTATGGCCCCGAGTTTGTCTCCATCAGAGGTCCTACCAGTAGTCGTTTCTCCGTCGAGAATTGGAGGCATCCGCAATCGAGCCACCCACTCCATCCCGTCGCCGAACCGAATTGTGCGTACGAGATTGAAATTTCCTACGGAGAACTTGTCGGAGACGCTGCATGGACGATGCTCGCGGAGTGTCGATGCATAGGCCCGAAGGGGTTCGAGATTGATGACGCTAAGAAATCGGGCAATGCGTAGGGTATACTGGCCTCCATACTCGTCGCCTCCCGTCCTGGCGGCGCTTCCTACGAGGTCTACCATCGTACTAAAGTAAATTCGGGTGCGGAGTAAAGTTGGAAAGACGGGAATTCGATACGCCTCGCAGCGGGCCATGTGAAAGCGGACGCGGAGTAATGGAGAACCAGGACTTTCTTGCCATTTAAGACCAGCGAGAGGTGTAGCAGACAGTGGGAAATAGAAACAAGGGCCAGAAAGAACCATCTTTCGATGATCAGAAAACGTGTCGTGCTGGCTTGGTTGGATCTGGCAGGAACCTAGAGCTCTAGTGCGGCGCTGGAGGCATTTCATGTTGAACCAGCTGCCACTGCCTTTCGTTACAACCCTAACCCGCCTACATCACTTGGACAAGCATCGCCCCCGACTGTTCCTTCCCCTCCCATCCGACTTGACAGCAATTCTCTCCTGATTGGCACACAGTTTGAACTCGGAAGCTTAATTTCGGAGCCCACCGACACCAGGGTGTTGGAGCATAGGGATCTGTGATGAGTAGCCGGACGATAAAATCCTTGTCAGCAGCCAGACACAAGTCTAGTCTGACCGCTGACTATCACCACGTAACAGGTAACACTATCCGACCAATAAATAAGCACAAAATTGTCAAACCTCCGTCTTCCATTTCTATTTAATCTTGGACATTTTCTACTTCTCAGGTACTGTCAGCTGTGTATGTGCCAAACTAGATCACTTGTAAAGGTGGCACAATGAGGTTGACTGATGATGTTGTGGTTGTTGTTCTCTTGTGAGAAGAGCGAACGGGGAAGCCATTTATGGCTTTTTCATTGCCCCTGTTGCGCCATACGAATCTATGACTCATACATATCATATATATGAATACGTCTATTATGTATAAAATACAAGATAATGTACTTGATACGCAGTGGCGGATGGAACACACAATGACGTATCTAATACGCCCCTTTAGGCCTGTATATAGGGCTGGTCGTTTAGCTGTAATTGGTGGGTAACTCCATTTAGAATTAAACGTATGGAAAAACCTGGCAAAAAATATAGCATTATTATAGTTTATATTCTTCGGCCCAGGTTAAAAAATACGATATAGGGAGGAAATCCTACACCAAATTCCCTTATTTATAACTTTGTACATATAGTTACTGTATATGCTTTATAAGTTTACTTTAAAAAGTTAATCGGTTATAATCTTAATTTTGATTATAGTATTTTACGATTGGTTCCGGTACCGTATTTCCCAGGTAAACGATAATATAAAGCCAGCGACGTATGGTATTAAAAAATATAACCCTTGTAAAATCGCAGATAAAATCTAGGAAGACCGTATACCTGGAATTTGGTAGAAAAATACTCGACGTCATCCCGGAACGGGAACAGGGTGGGGTGCACCGCCCGGCACGTGACGAAAATTCGGGGCGATCAGAAAACGGCATGCCCGACCCCCTCACTCCACACAAATCCCAATATTCCATTCTGGACACCCAAAGTACTCTCAAGTACCCCCACACCTCCCTGCATAGGCACCAATATCACTGGTAAGTTACCCCAAAATCCTCATTCATGCAGGCTACAGCCTTGTCCACCAACCCACCCACACACACACACACACACACACATACACCCGAGCAGAGCCTCACTTTGTACTTTCAGCATGCAGTGCAGTGCATCTAAAACAATCATATTTTCCAAAATTCCAAAATTCCTCACACCCACTCACGTTCGCATGCATTGTCTACCCTGTATCTTCCTGCACACCTACAGTATCTGGCTATCTGTCTGCATGGCTGCCTAAAAAGTCTGGTCATTTCCCCCACCCTCGAATCCTTCGATCCGTCGGAAGTGGAAAAACAAGAATATCACACCACTGGGAAAAGTAGCATGCTTCCTATTTCTCTTCCACTAATTTCTATTATAGGCAGGAATAAACAGAACAGAAAAATATCATCTGGACTCTTTAGGATCGCCTCTTGGCGGCAGCTGAATTTGCACAGTGCAATACTTCTATAATCAGACGGTGCCAGAGCCTTACTTTTAGCATACGCCCACTCTGATGAGTCCATCCTGTACAAGGGGATGATGATGGATTGACCTCCGGGCGTCCTTGGCAATCACTTTGACATTGAATTGGGAGAAGGTGTTTGCTGGTTCTATATATCGGTATGGCACAATAACCATTAGTAACTAACAAACAATCCAAATGACAAAAATAACAAAGAAGTTTGTGGCCAACAAATTGAGAACAAGACAAGCAGAAAAAAAAAAGAAAAAAGAAAGAGCATGCCATCACAAAGCTTGCTAGAAGGTGCTACCGCCGGTAGCAACGTTATTTGGCCCAAATGGAATGGTCCTCGTAGCCAAAGCCTGACCCGGCGCCCCAACAACGCCTCTCGCATCGATCGTTCTGCCGTGAACAAGCTGCACAACGGCTTGGTGTTGGTTGAGCGTGATTTCAAGCTCCATTTTCACTCGCTGGTAGGTGTTTTCCGTCCCCCAACTGCGATGATTGCTCTCCAGGGCCACTGTCCTAGTCTCCGGGGAGAGGTCTCTCAGGTCATAATCCAAGTAGATTTCTAAAAAGACAAAAAGAAAATGGTTAATCATCTTCCGAAGGGGAGGATATTGGAGAGGGAAATGGTCACCTTGGTTGCGGCCCGGTCTATGGCGCGTTCTAGGTGCACTGTCCTCATCGTCCCCTCTAGTAGGATCGTCTTCGCTACTCCCGTCTGTCACAACAGTAATCCTGCCCTGTTTCACCCCATTTTCCTTGAATTTTCCAGTAATCGGAACTATCTTGATGAAGCTAGGGTCTCTTTCGCCAGTGAGAAGCTCCCCCTTGTCGACAAGCCATTTGATGTTCTCCTTCGCCAAGGTGACACCACGTCCATCTCTAGGATCGTGATATCGCTGATCGGCCTGGTGATTCCATTCCTCGAAGCGTTCAGATATGACAACTCCAAGGTGAAATGGACATGGCACACATGCTGGCGGTGGGGTACAGTTCACTGCAAGTCCGATAAGAGCGGCTCCGCGGGCGACGGCCGTCCAACTCCAAAATATGTTAGCAACTACATCAAATTCAAGCCGCGTCTCCCGTCGAATCAATAGAAGAAATGTCATGTTGGATCAGGCATACCTATCTTCGCCCCTTACGACATTCATGTTCCACTCTAACATGTGGTCTGAGATCTGCCTGTATAAGTATTCGTTCCGAGAAAGTCCACCTGAAAAGAACATTGTCTTTTAAAAGTCAGAAATTTGCGTACGGGGTCATTTTGGGTTTGGAATGGGTAAATACCTTGGTTTGACGGTTCCTGAGGTCGGTTTGCACGATCTGCTTGTGGATCAGGTCGTATATACCATCGAGTGTCTCCTGGAACATCTCAATCATGTCATCGCTGTACAAGCTTTAGCAAATGCCTGGTCTCAAGGTTTCCTTATAGTGAGCTGGCGGGAGTTACCGAGTAATGGAGAGCAAATTGGTTTCGTTGCCAACCTCGTCCGGAAGGTTGATATTTCCGACAATGCTTGTTCCTTCGCCCGCACCCGTAAAGCCATGCTTGATTGTTTCGAAGTCTTGAAGTACCATCAACTGACCCTCACGTAGAACAGCCTTATGGGCACCACCCCCATGCCTTACCCCTATCTCCATTAGCTTCCTATGGCCATCCTCCCCGAGCTTTTCCGGCAGGAACCTGTGTAGGAAGTAGTGGTCGATTATTGTGGCACCGCAAGTTCTTCCTGTTTCCGCACGTATTAGCTCCAACTTCTAGAAACCTAGTGTTCGAGTAGATATAAGACTAAAGTGGGCGCAAACCTCCCGGGACTGTTATCCTACTAATTCGAAAGCCAGGCGTGACCTGCTGCACCACATACGAAGTCAAATCAACGGTGCCACCTCCGGCATCAACCATGACAAAACAATCGCCCTGAAGGATCGTGTTGGCAAGCTGTCAGCAATTCTCGGGAATCCGCAACTAGGAGTTTGTACTCACCCTCCTCAGGTTCTCAGCACCTTGTCCCGGAGTTCTCACGGTATACTGTGCGCATGCATCGGGTTCCGAAACCATGCGAATGTAGCTTGGCCTGGTTGATCTTTTGTCGGTAGGAATAGCAGCCTCGAAAGCCTCGTTCACCGCTCGGAATGTAAGACTCTTGGCTCGGTCGTCCCATATCTTGGGCCAAAGTCAGCGCGAGTATGCTTCAGTATGGCATGAAGTCCAAGACTTACCGAGGGGTGCGTAATCACGAAGTCAATTGGGAACCTATCGAGGTCCTCCTCTCGACCTTGGTCAACAATGTCTTGACGAACGCAGCGTGCGATCCCCTTGAGATAATCGACCAGGATGTTGTAGGGAGATTTGATAAGATGTCGAGGGAGATTCGTATTACCTCCCAGAATATCTTTGTTCTTGAAGCCAAGCTGGCCGGCCTCTCCAAGTGCTCTCCGTAGTGACTGGAGGGCATCGAGGCGACCGGGTGGCTCGAGGTCAAGTTTGGTCCATCGGATCACATACGCGCCTCCCCCAATTTTGAATCCCCATGTGTGGCCTTTGCTTTGCGAGTATGTGATGGTGGAGGGTACTTTGGGCTGGATCCCTCCAGGCCAGTTGTCGATAACACGAAACTGGTCCGGAGAGGGCACTTCCCCGGTTCCCGATCTCAACCACCATGCAGCACCTAAACAGCGGTCAGCTTTGATGGCAACATCCATGGTGGGTATATTCTCAATCAAGGGTCTGGGGCGGTGCATACCTGTGTAGGTGGTTCCATAGTCGATGCTAATCACAAAATGGGGACCCCGGCCGCTGGCAGAGTCCGAGGGTAGCGTGGAAACCTGAGAGACCTGGTCGCAGCAACTCATTGCGACACCTTGCTTTCCGCGGGACGAAATGGTGTGAATGTTGGCGATTGGGAGTAATGACGATTTCAAGCTTCAAGATGATGTGATGGACTGGTGAGTATCTAGATTTTTAGGGAGAAAGGAGAAAGAAAAGCTTGAATGGAGATGAACGTTGTCCTTGGGAATATTGAGTCTTTGGCGTGCTCGTCAGCGACTTGAAAAATTGCATATGGATGCGGCTGTGCCTGCCAAACGACCAACAATGAGCATTCAAGTTCCTGCCTATGTAGGTACTGAGGTACTGCTGTTGATGGGACGGTGCTTTGGCATTAGCTATATAGGAAGGTGGGTGCTGAGTGTACCGTGCGACTTACTGTGTTGGGTCAATGTCTGTGCGGAGCTGGCCGTGGGTTTCTGCCGAGCCTGCTTGTGAGGGTGAACGGTAGATAGTAGTACGTGGGGACGCCGTACCTATAGCATCAGTGATACCTTCCCTGGAGCTGGCGTTGCCCTTAGGTGGACTCTCCGCCAAAACGCCCACTAGGCGGGAAGGCAGCGGAGGCTGGGTGTGCTCTTTCCTCCGGGGCACTTTCCAAAACTGGATGAATGAATAGTATCCAGTAGGTACCTACGTCAGAAGCGATCTACGGATTGTGCTGCGTGATAGTCTTGTAAGCACAATTGCAGTCTCCCCAAGCTTCAGTTACAAGCCGCTCCCGATAGATATTAAATATAGCTTTGGAACAGTGCACATCAGCGAAATGAATCCTTTGTAGAAGACCGTATCCCTACACTATAAAACGAAAGATCACTGGTTCTAGGTCACCTGAATATGTCAATAACACATTCTACCTCCTATCCGCTATATCCGACAAACTTTCCAGGCACCACAACCCTCGAACTTGTGGTGTCCAGCCTTCCGTCCCCTGTTCTCTTCAGGCAAGGCATCGTTATCAAATCAGCTCGGCAAGGCCGGCTCGTTGAGTTATTTTCCTCCCTGAAGCTGGTGCTGTCAGACAGTACGCCCCCATCGACGCAGATCACGAGCTGCCAGTGAGCTCGCTGCGAGGCCAGCTCCAGCGCGAATCTTCCGCACCCCGATGCCACATCCCAAGCGTCAGTCTGTTGAGCTCCCGTCACGGGCCGCCCGGAACTAGACTGCATGAATTCACAGAGCTCTTTCGCGACCTTCTCGACGGCCTGGTTAAACATCTGCACCGGCTCCGTAGCCATATTAGCTTGAACTTCCTTGTAGATCTTGGAAAACAAGAAGGCCCAAAAGTTGATGACTTCTCGGTCACTGTCTAGATCTTGAACAAGTGATTGAGCATTAGTACTTCAAGACACGTGTCTGTAAGGAGGGTTGCGGCGGCATTAGTAACTTACTGTTGTGCTGGGATCCCGCAAGAAGGTCGTGCGTCTGGCGAAGATATTCGTAGCCGTGTCCCTGAGGCCCAAAGCAACCAAGTGCATGATGGTATTGAAAGAACCCGCGATAAACACGAGACCATGCAACATGGTTGAAGAAGCGCACCCAAGCGCGGTTGATATGGCTCTGGTTTTGCGTCATGTAGCCCGTAGGGTCCCAGGAAGAATTGATGTTAACGAGCTGGACACCAGTAACGGAACTGCCTAGTGTCACGATCTTTTGGGAAAGTTGCCGGAATGTCATAGCTAGCTCAATATCCGGCCGTGCGACGTAGCTGTCGGAATGGAAGCGAGCTAGCCTTTCTTCAAGCCTTTGGTTATTGGCCTTGAGATTCTTGGTGGTTGTCTTGACTTTACTTTCCGTGCTTTCTCTGAGGGTTTCAAGTTCGGATTCCTTCTCTCGGATCTTGCGTTCGCTCTCAATTCCCAACCATTTCACAAGTTCTTCATGCTTATGTCTCTGGGTCTTCATACAACTTTCTTTGGACTGTCGTAGCTGATCATTTTCGCCCTTGAGAGTCCCGATGTGGGCTGCCTTGTCTTGTGCCTCCTTCGTAAGTAAAGCAGCTCGGTTGTTCGCAGACTCCAGGGCTGACCGTAGTTCGATATTGTCTCGGTGGTATGTTTCCTGAGACTGCCTCAAGGAATTCATGATCGCGCTCAAGTCTTGCTGAGTTTTAGCCATTTTGTTTCCCAGAGACCCACTCAAGTCTTGCTGAGTTTTAGCCATTTTGTTTCCCAGAGACTCACTCAAGTCTCGCTGAGTTTTGGCCATTTTATTTTCCAGAGACTCACTCAAGTCTTGATGAGATTTGGCCATTTTATTTCCCAGAGACTCACTCAAGTCTCGCTGAGTTTTGGCCATTTTATTTCCCAGAGACTCACTCAAGTCTTGCTGAGTTTTGGCCATTTTATTTCCCAGAGACTCACTCAAGTCTCGCTGAGTTTTGGCCATTTTATTTCCCAGAGACTCACTCAAGTCTTGCTGAGTTTTGGCTATTTCATCTGCCAGAGACTGAGTTATTGAAGAGTTGGCGTCGAATTTTTCCGCTAGCATGTTGCGTTCCTTGATCAGCTCCCGACTGAAATCGTTCCTTAGATCTTTCATCTCTGCTCTAACATTGCTGTTCTCTGCCTCATTCAAGGCAGCATGGCCCTTGCGTAGGTCCTCATACAACCCTGGCACCTCTCTTAGCAGATACTCGAACGAATCTCTCCGGGGAAGATTGCCGACTACTCTTGAGAAATATGAACAGAAATCCTTTATCGCTTCATATTCAATCATTGAACGCTCTTTTTCGGGCTTCGTAGTCTTTCCACCTCTGTATCCCGTGTTTTCGTCCCTGAAACTCGTTCTAGAAGATTTGCTTGTACCGTTGTCACGCCCTGGGCTAGACTGCGATCTGTCATGGTACGACACTTGTCTTGGGGCATGAGAAAAGCCCCCCTGGCTAGGTGTATGCCGACCAGATACCAACATGGCGACTTGTGCTCCTTGAACAGCAGCAAGACTTGAAACCCGAGAGTCGTGAAAATCTCGTTCTAGATGGGGTCCTCTCTCCATTTCTCCAAAGTTGTCACCCTCTGGACTCCCTTCTCGACGTTGTTGTACGTGATGATCGGATGGCACGTTGGTTTGGGAACTGAGTTGGCCGTCTGAGGTCTCAAAGAATATGCCAGGGTGTTCAGCATCCCGGTATTGGTCAGACGGAGAGGATATGTCTGTGTCCGCGACAACCAGCCCCCTGGTACTATCTCGTTTTTTCGGGCTGGCAGAGCACACGATGTCCTGGGTTTGAACACAGTTGGGAATGTACGGGGTGTCCTGGGTCTGTTGATGTCGAGGAATTGGTGACTGGGATCGAGGAATTTGTGACTGGGATCGAGGAATTTGTGACTGGGATCCGGTGCCACTGTTTGTCTCTGTGAGCCCCGTGGTTCCAGGCACTGGATCTTGAACATCTGGGTTCTTCTGCCCTTTGTTGTGGGATGGGTCGACTTGAGAATCGATCTTGGAAAAAGAATCGGTGGGTTGGGTTGGAACAAGGGTCCTGTCATTTCTCCTGGGAGTCAAATGAGGGGGCTCAGCAGCAGTGGCCTCTGGATTTGGGTTTGCATGTGTCGAGCTAGTCGTTCCATCAACCTCGATTGACTTGGTCTTCCGAGCAGCTTCTTCGGACCAAGTTTGCTTTAGGTCGGACTGTGCGAAAGGTGTAGTGTGGTGGTGTCGACCCTCTGAGATTCGTGGCCTTGAAGCGGTGAAAGTGGTCCCGGAAGGCTGTCTGGGTTCTTCGGGGGAAGTGTCTTGATCAAACTCTTTCCGAATGCGTCTGGCTGCAGATGTATTTTGGACCGAGTCGTCCTGGGGGGTCGTTTGCAGTGGTCCTCTCCCTAGATTGTAGGTGACTTGTTGTGGTGACCTCGGAGGTTCTTGTGGTTGTTGCGCTTCCTTTGCGTTGGGGATAAGTTTTGACTTCACTTTCCCATATATTTCCTTCGCTTTTGTCAACATGTCGAACCAAGCTTGCCTGTGCCACTAAGAAGTCAAAGAATCACCTAACTTAATAAAGGGGAAGCACAAACGAAAGTGCGTGGATGAAGGCAGAAAACACGAATTTGCGAGGAGTTTGTGTATTAGTAGTGAGCTTGGGTAGGAATTGCAGCTTTGGTGGCAGCGGAGGCGGACAAGGAAACGAATTCAAGAGCGAGAAACAGGGAAGACTGTCGAGAGGCGAGAGTTGCTAGATAACAGTTACTGGATTGCTGTCACTTGAGTACATGATACCAAAAATCTAGACTCTAGGTACCACCTGCACTGTTTTAACGAGGCAACATTCGAAAAGAGCGACGAGAAGAAAGGCGCGTTATTACACTGTGCGAGCCTTGTCCTGAATTGTAATCATCCTGCACACCCCTGTCCAGCTTTGCTGGGACGTATCTTCAAGTACTCTCGGTATACCTGCCTAAGGAACTCGGATGCCTCAGTCCGGGTAGAGCGGCGTGCGGAGGCGGCTGCAGCGGTAACGGTGGCTGTGTTGTAGGGTCCCTCATTCTTTTAAAGTACTCCTGTAGCCAAAGTACATACTTCAACTTCTGCTTCATCTCAACTCTTTCATATCCACACCTGAACTTATTGCTCAGCAGCACACGACCCGGCCTGTCTTACCGTTCCTCCGCCCCGCCAGCTCGTATACTACTGCCACCCATATCTCATCTCGGACCTGATGGAAACAACGTCTATCTGGAAACTGCCTGCTCAGGCTCTTCCCTACTCCAAGATTGATGCTCCCATTCTAGCCACAATATGGCTCTTCTTAACGACCCTTTTGACCTACGTACTTCGGAGACTGGGAAAGGCCTCTCATGGCGCTCCATGGCAAGAGTTCAACCTCGCAATTATCGCCAGCGGGCTCCTCATTGTGTACGTATTCCGTTCCTTCTCTTTCCCGTCCGTCTTCTGCGTGCTACGTGCTGTTTCATCCAAGACGTACTTTTTCTAACTGTTAGTACCCCCATAGGTGGTATCTTGTGATAACGGTCGACGGTTGGCTTCATTTCGACCGGCGTGAAGTACCCTATGGATACGTGATCAGCATGTCGGCTTTTGAGTCCTTGCGTGTTGCGTCGACTATGCTCTACATCTGGGCAACATACAAACTGGTCTGGAGGCGGTCCTCGTCGACAGTGAAGTTTGCATTCATCTGGTGGCTAGCAGCGCGGTTTGTTTTCTTCGTCGTGATGCTGATGGCATTTTACTACCTGACCCTTTACCTCGCACAGTCAGTCGCCTGGCTTGAATTTTTGAGCCTCAATGTCATAGCCGATATTGCGACGAAGAGGACTCATTTCGAGATTGCCATGGCAGCTCTTGTATTTGGCTTTACGCTACTTACCGTGGTTGCTGCCCTGAAGGACTGGGGTAGTAGCAAGCAAGTCAATGGTAGGGCTGATAAGGTAAGTCTGAACTGAGGTCTCCCCAAATTCTAAGGGCACTGTGTTTGATTATACGACTAACACCTTCACCTTCGCGCAGACCCAAAAGCTACTGGCCTTCGCCGCACTAGCTCTGTGCTGTCGCTCCCTTGAAGAATTAGTTTTGGCCACATTTGGACGCCTCAACGAGAAGGAGACCCGCCAAAGCCTCAAGACCCCTCACATTGGCGCCTACGGAGGGCTTTCCATCGTGTTTCTGTCATTGATATGCGTGCTTGCATTTTACTCTCGAGACAAGGATAGCGGCGTTGACGTCGCCGGTGTCATCCAGTCCGACGTTCGGAAGTTTATCATCAATCATCTTGAGCGCGTAACCCAAGGGGCACGAGTTCGCTCACCACAATTCGGGGCGGTCGTCGAAATGGCCAAAGAAAACGCGCAGCTGGATTCCTTACTTCAAAGGAGGACTTCCATAGTGGAAACCGAGACTGGGAAGGGAATCGCACGTTCGTTCTGCGACCAACTAGCCACCAAGTTCCAAGGGAACAATCCACCCGAGGACCTTGGACAACGCGGCCCATCAAGACTGTCAGCCGCCTTGCGGCAATCTCGCAGCCCACGGCAGGCAGGCCGGTCTTCAATCAGAGGATCTGCCATCATCATGGACCCCGGGAGAGGAGGCCAGTCTCCAGGCTTGTCTCCTCGGAGCAACGATGCCAGTCAAGTTGCACTTCCATTGTCCCCAGCAGACCCACGCAACTTTACAAACTCGCCCGTAGAGCAGCCCCCTCTCCGCCCCGCCCCAAACATTGCTTCACGTTCAAGTAGTGTAAATTCGAGTAGGTTCCAGACTCGATATCTCGGAAGGGGAACTGGCTCGATCTGGGGCCCACAGGAGTCGGTCCTTAACGAACATCCCGAAGGGCAGGGAGATGCGCTGGAGGGATGCAGGGATTAAAAGGAGCCTAAGGAGGAGGGCTTTTGTATGCAATAGACCGAGTTTATGTGCGAATCCAAGGTGCAACCAGGACCTTGGGTAGTTGCCAAAGCCAGTGTGGGCCTGTCTAAGCGATGGTCAGTGAATTGTTAGCATCTCTTGATAGCCAACAAGCTCCTTGGGAGCCAAATGCAATAATACCCGAAGATGAAATGGGAATCAAACGTGCAAAGCTTCGCATAGGTGTCCACCGCCCGGTAATGTAAATCATGAAAGTCTTGCATTCTGCTACTTCTATTCATCCTGGATTTGGCCCAATCATCGCGCCCTGGCCACGTCGAGTTGAGTTTCTGGTAGTGGATGATGAAGCACTGAATGCCGTCCTGGTGCTCAACATACTGAAAGTTCGCTCCGGATCGGACCCCCTGTGTCGCCCCATGGCTTCTTCCAATCCTTGCCTGGTAAACCCTTCGCCGGTCCTTGGATCAATCATCCTCTCTCCCAGAACGCGGTGAAGGTTTCCAGCCCAAATCTGACGTGGCTTTGTCGCCATCGTGGCTGCTCGACGGCCTAGCAATCCTTCCGGTCGCTGGTGCATAACATGCATCAACATGTCTCTCCAAACATCTTCCACCGGCAGGTTGTTTGCCAACATTGACCCCAGAATATTGGCCAGGCGGACGCACAGGTAGTCTGGACTCTTGCGTATGCACTCGTACACCTCCTTGACGAACTCCCAGTGCTCGATGAGTGAGCGACGAACACAAGCAACTTTCAGGTCCTCGGGGAGGCCGGGAAAGCTCTTAATAGCCTGTCGAAAGTTACTCAGGTGGTAGCCCATTGGTTCGTACCAAATAGGATCCACAACCGGTAGCTCCACTGGCGGCGAGCTCCTCTGGGGTGCTGAAAGATTCTGCCTTCTCACTGTTCCACCCACTCTCTCAAGCAACAGGTCAACGAGCTGACCTCTTCTGGGATCTTCAGCTTGAGACATGTCTTCAAATGTAGCTAGGACCTGGACTTTGGTGGGGAAAGACCGTAGCATCGCGATGAAGCTGTCACTCCAGTCCTCGTGGAGCCAAGTAGCAGCACTGAGCGTGTGAGCAAGGGTGACGATGGAAAGCCCATGCCTGAGACCTGCCTTATTTTCCACTAGAAGGTCGGAGAATTCTCTCTGGAGACCTGCCAGGACGGATATTATTCTGTGGGAAATGTCGAGTGGTATGCCGTAGATGGACTGCAGCTTCGGAATCCTGTTCAAGAGCGGGATGGCCGCCTCCAAAGCCGTCATCTTTTCCAAGGGTGCGGCTTGGGACTTGAGTGTTTGCACCAATGTCGTCAGGGTGCTGATGGGGGTGCGGTCTCCTTTGAACTCAAGAGCTGCCTCTACCTGAGTTATGGCATTTGATGGGAAAGGGTTTCCGTCAATGTAGATTGTCGCGACTAGCTCGACAGCTTCGGCGCCATGGTCTGCTGCTTGGTCTACATTCTCAAGCATCAGATCGAGGACTTGGTCATGTTGGAGGTGGCCAGGGAGTTGTAAGTTGCGAAATATGCCGCAACTTGACCTTCGCAGTAATGCTCTATGCCCAGCTCTAGTGGTGTCGGGTCCCTCCAGAATCAGAATTGGCTGCAACCTTTTCCGCTGCTGTACCGACAACGTCTTCTCCCACATACTGATCCTCTTCGAGTCGGGCTTCCAAGCTCCCCAAATAAAAAATTGTGGAAAAACCTTTCCCAGCAGACACTGCGATCGAGGATGGCACATGGCCACTTTCAACCCTTCTACAAGTTTGAAGGCCGAATGAAGGGATAGATCATCCATGAATACCTCAAGCTGACGAGACAGACTCTCCCCGTAGCGGGCCCTCAGTAGAACCTTTTCAACCAAGGCCATCGGAAGCAGCTCCTCGGACAGCTCGTTGCCCATCTCCTCCACGAGCCGCCATATGAGAGGAAATTCCCCTCTATTTCTCGCATTCAAAAATATGATCAATAGCTGCGCCGCGGATTTGCTCTCCCTGGACTGGAACGACGTGGGGTTTTCCATGTGGGCGTACATGAGCACTTGAAGATATCCCTTGAGCAGGTCATCCGTGTGTTCGTCTATATCCTCGAGAATACGCTGGCACAATCTGTGTAGTAGCTGGCGAGCTTTGTCGTACGAGAGTTTGTGTAGACACGCGATGAGCGCCGTCTCGTAGATCCAAAGTTCGTACTGGAGGTCGATAAGTCGTGTCTGGAAAAAATCATCATACTCATTGTAGCCCGGCACGAGGGCGGCCTGGGAACTCGAAGACGATGATAAACGGTTGATACTGAACACAAGAAAGGTAGAAGGAGATCGTCTGGCACGGATGACCGAATCCGTGATTTGTCGTACTTGGCGGCGGGGGAAAAGGTCTGGTCGGCCTGCGGCGAGCTGTGCCGGACCCTGAGTTTCTCGCAGCTCCGCGATCCAACGCTTCCCGCTTTTCCCCCGAAGCGGCATGTTGCGGGGCGAAAAGCAGTAACAGATCCTTACTGCGATTCTTGCTTTCTGTCTTCGGGTATTGGCAGTGCTAGAACTTGCTATGTAGTGTGTGGAATCGGGGAGTTGTTGGTATGGTCACTTCAGCAAAATGAGACCCCTGCCAAGTTGCTTTCCTAGAGTGTCGTAAATCTAGCAGCGTCTTTCCGCTACAAGCCTGTTATGGGCACTGGAAGCCCGAGCAGCATCCCCTGAATTCTACCTACTGTAGAACAAGCCAGCTCTTCTGTAATAAATGCCATCCACAGTAGGCAAGCCGCTTCGCAGCCCCAGACAGTTTTCGGCTCGCCAGATGCTGCGTGTGCCAAGTGGCTCAGTGTCAGGCCACTAGGCTTATTGGTGTCTCGTCTTGGGCTCGGCGCCCAGTGAGCTCTTCTTGTTTCCGCATGTCGGCAAAGGTGATAGATAGATACCAGATACATGGAATGCACACGATGGAAAGTTCGTTCCACACTGCACGCCCTTGAGCGCTCCCACGCCATGGCCAGGACTCAGCTTGGCCAGAGCCCTAATTGCTGGAGCCTATTCGCCCGAGTCGCCCCCGCAGTAGCAGAAAGGATTAAAGCCACAGCCCTAAGAAAATTCCGCCCTACGCCGCATCATGTGTCCACTTGGCATTCAAGTCCTACAGCCTGGCCGCTGCTCTGATGCCCCCATTGGCTAAGATACTAGCACTGTGACCACCTACTACTAGGGGACAAGACCCCCCGCCCACCAAGTTGCGTTCTGCAGGCTCTGAACACATTCTATTGCCGCAATATTCGTGGACCGTTGGATTTGCCGGGCGCCCGAAATACCATATGATGTGGTACATCTTAGTACATCTACTCAAAGTACGCGACTCGAAGCTGACGTGGACGTAGGACTACATTGTCGCCTCCTGGTTAATTTACCTAGTTGCCTTGAGAATAATGTCCATGACTGTCGATTAGATGATATGGCGCATGGACGAGACTGGCAGACAGACAAGGCTCTGCGTCCCAGGTTCTTGTAGTCTCCCCCCTCCCCTAGTCGTCTCAACTTCTCCATGCTCATCCTATTCCCCGGCATCCCAAACCTATTCCCCAACACCGTGATTCCCCGATACAAAGCTCAATCTTTCTTCATGCAAACAAACCGGCGCCATGGAATCCTGGGAAGATGTCAACTACTGCGCCTTTAGCCCCCAAAAATGGGTTGAGTTCATGAACCTCAGCACCGCCGAATGGGGCATCGGGCCCTTCCCACCTGGCGTCGTCGCGCTACCCGGGGAGCTCAACGACACCTCCGCCAAAGAAATACCAGAAGGCACGGCATTCGTCATCCCGAACGCGGGACGGGGCGAGATCGGAGCACACAGGGACATTGAAAAGGTAGTCTTCGGGCTCTGCTCGTCCATCGCCTTCCTGTTCGGCGTCGGATGTCTGTACATGAACTGGAAGACGCTGCTCAGCCCTCCCAACCACCACTTCGGCACCAACCCGTGGGAAAGAACCCTTCGGGGCGAGAGGAACCTCCCGGCGGACTTCATGACGGAAGGAGACTTCGAGAGAGAACTCGGGAAGTACTACGACCCGGCCGTCGGGACGGGCGACGTGTCGCACGAGATCCGCGAAGAGCCCGTCGTCACCGACGGCAGGCTCGCCGGCACCGAGATCGAGAAGGTCACGGACCTGCTGCGCCAGATGTACAAGCTGGACATGAAGATATGGTCCCTCGGCGACAGCGACGCGGCCGGCGGGGGCGAGAGGAACGAGCTCAGGAGGAAGAGCGACGCCGTGCTCAGGGAAATCCGGAGGGTCGTGAGGGAGTGGGAAAACCCGACCGACCCGGCCCTGAGAGGGATCATCTGGGAGGCCGAAGAGAGGAGGGAGATCGAGGCGATTCTGAACAAGCTGGACTCCAGAAATCCCGACGGGCTGCCCGAGGAGAGATATGCGGCGTTTTACCGGAGATGATGGGATAATAGTACATTCAGGAGCATTGAAATCACTACGAGTCTTATATATATATATATATGTATGTATGTATATTTCTATACTACCAGTGGTTGTGGTTGTTGTCATGATTTTGATTTTGCTTCAATGCCATCATTCCCTCTCGCTAGCCGCACCGTTCCCGCGGCCCCAACGTCTCGAGACCCACTCCATTGGCTCCGGACGTCTCGAACTGACACCTCAGTGCGGCGAGGGCCTCCTTCTTCTCCCTTTGCTTCTCTACCACGCCCGATAGAAACAAGCCGGGCAAGTGCGTGTGGTCGCCCTTCAATATCTTGCCAGCCACCTCCGAGTACTTCTCAACGAAGACATCCCAGCACTCTCTCTCCTCCTGCGTTTCCCCGAGCGGCCTGGGGCAGTAGGGGTCGTTTCCCATGAACGCATCCACTGCCGTTTCCACGCCTGCTTCATCCACGGCGATCTCTCGGACTAGGTTGAAGTCCAACAGCCATATCTCTGTCTTGGACCCGAAAACCTCTTGTAGCTTCCCAGCTGTCCCTTTCTCCATTTTCCTCGTCTCCCGAGAGCTTCCCAGGACAAACTCCACATCCCTTCCGTCAGTTCTTGCCCCCCAATGTATCGCTGCAAGTGCCTGTCCCAACGCCGTGGCCATGTAATTGACGTCAAGGTCCATCTCCTTCATCTTGCCGAGATATAGCTTGAAGTTTCTCAACGAGAAGAATCGTTGTGCGCTCCATCCTTTCATAGCCCCTAGGTAGATGCGAACCAAGCAGTCGGTGTTGCTCTCGCATTCGAGGGCACGTTCCTGGAGTTGTTTTGGGCAGTGCTTTTCGATCAACCTCTGCCGCGTCTGAAGAGGGAGCGGGGTTATTCGTTCGGATGCTATTGCGGTGTTTGGTTGATTGGCAACACCTGTTGCGTCGGCGATGGTTTTCAAGTCTTCATTGAAGGACGGCGATCGGTCTTTTCCCACGAAGTAGTGGCATGCCGGTATCTTTATGTCTGTGACGGAGTGAGTGTGAAAGGCCTCGAAGATCTTGTTGTGCATTTTATAGTCGTTTCGGAGTCCAATAGCATTGTCGTCCCAATTATCGTGTTTGGCCAATTTAAGAACGATAGGGTTCGCGTTGCCATATACAGTACCACATGCACCAGCGCCTATTTTTCGGAGAGTCGAGGTGGTAAGGCTGTCTCGAAGTGTAGAATCCATCGCTTTTGAGTCCGGGTATGTGAAGGGGGAAAGGGTTGAGGTGTAATTGTTCAGATATCGTAAAAGATAGACGCTCAAGCAATAGTGGGTAGTGTTTGATCTGCGTAGGTGATGATGTTCTGGTCAAGATGTGAGTTCAAAATTTTAAAGTCCGGCTTCGTTTAATAACCATTTGAATTTTGAAGCATAGAAAGGAGTGGAGGAGCTATTACACACGTGATATGGTAAACCTTGAAGAATAGGGAAAAGGGGGTGGCGATCAAGGGGAAAATGGGTGACCAGCGAGACAAGAAAAAAGCTTTTTAAGGTTTATAAGAATTGGGAGGAATTGTATTATTGTAATATAAGTGGCTCATAAAAGTTCCTTCATGGTAACCCCTTGCCTTGAAGGAGAAGCTTTGGCTATAATACTCTCCTTTGGCAGAGCCATCGCGCTAATTATTAGATTGGTCACTATGATGGTCATTGTAATTCTCTGTACCTCTCCTTTCCAAGTTCTCTTGATTTTTGAATTATCCTATATGTTTCGATTAGTAACCCCCGGTTGTAGGTCATGGGGACAGGCATCTGAAAGGCACCGACTAGTGGACAATAACACGCGTATTATTAGACCATGTTTTGGTAATCAATTGATCCTAATTATATAACTCAAGCACTGTTGTTGCATACATGGTTGCATACCCAGGCCTGGCGCATCACTTGACTCTTCATGTTGCTCTCAGCTAAACACAGTTCAATTGCCAAGCAACATATATTTCTAGCAGCTATGTCCACGAGGAGTATTCCAAATGAGTAGTATTCCAATGAGGAAGTCTACCGATGCTATCTCTACTACTACAAAAGTCCGCAGATTGCACTACTAAATTGGGGATATTTTCTGATACCATGGATTATGGAATGGTTGAATTTGTGGTGGGTGATGCTAGTCACAAACTACAACTGCAGCACAATGTAGCTGGAGACCGGTGCTGGCGAGGAGGGATGAGTGTCGCGACGGAGGATGCAAACCCGGCGAATTTCCAATATTCGGCGGCGACGACAACGAGGGCGAGGTTGTAGATTGGGGGGGGGGGGGGGGGGGGGGGGGGGGGGGGGGGGGGGGGGGGGGGGGGGGGGGGGGGGGGGGGGGGGGG